>JASANB010006228.1:0-121916 GCA_030248155.1 Sabatieria punctata
GTACAGTACTGACACTATATAATTTGCCGGTGTGGTACCGGTACCTAGCCTAGTGGCACCATATTATGGTACCATCACCTTATATGGTGCCAGTACCATAAACGTCTTTAGTACTGGCAGTCTCTTTCTATTAGCTATTGAATCCATAAATCCATATTGGTTGCATAAAAAGCGTAGAAACTGGTTGAGAACGGGTTGTTTGTAATGTTTCATAGACTAAGCAAAGCAGTGGTTTCAGATTCAACAGCAGGTCTCGGAACAGTTCCGGGCGCTAGAGAAAGAAGTTGCCTCAGGCACTCCGTTAGCTTTACTGGAACCGGTGCAGATTCCACGTCTTCCACGCGCTCCTCGCTTCCCCAGCCCTCCAAACACTATGCAGCAGCAGCAGCAGCCGCCGCCTCAACAGCAGCAGCAGCAGCAGCAACCGGTTTTGCCCAATGTACGGTGACCGCATACATGTAACAGCTCCGGGCCGACCTGGTGGTAGGGGGGGTTTCCTCAGGTGGGGGGTCGAGGGGGGGTTTCGCCCAGGTGGGGGTCCCAAATTTCAAAAAGCTCCAAAACGCCTAGAAATGCGTTTTTAGCACGTTTTTTCAGTAAGGACGCTAAAAATCGCTATTTTAAGCTGCCAAATAGCGTTTTAGAGCTAAAAACAAGCAAAAATGACAAAAAGAGCTTCCAAAACGGCCTTTCCAGCAGGGGGGTAACCCCCCAAACCCCCCCCCCCCCCCTAGTACATGTATGGGTGACCGTTTGCATAACTATTCACTATCCTTTTATGGATTTCTCGACTTATTTGATGCCCATAACTTACATTTGTTGAGAAATCCCTGACTGTTTTTCTGCGGAGAAGTTTATTGTGACTCTGAGAGGTACTGAAGAACACAATCACCTACTTACAAACAAAATTTTTGTAGTTCCTGTAATCGCTGTTCAGCAGGAAGATAGTGATTTTCAGCCAGTGGTGGTTAGAGTTAATTTCAGTTTGTCTCTCCTCGTGTGGCCAGTCCGCCGATGCCTCTAGCCCAGCCGATGGCGCGCAAACCGGTGGTAGCGCAAGGTCCTCCTCCTGGTTTCTCGCCGCAAAGTACAAACCCACTCGAGCAGCTGAAACGAGCCTCGGCCGAAGCCCAAGCTGCCTCTTCGGTCAACTCCAGCCACTCCTCTGTGCCGAATGTAACTTTTCCTTTGAATCATACATGTAACAGGGGGGTCTGCCCCCCACCGGACTTAGGCCAGACCCCCCCCCGGATGGGCCCCCCCCCCGAGACGATTTCACCGACCCCCCCCCTCCGATTTTTCTGGCAAGTAAATTTTTGAGCAAATTTTTGCAATTTTTTACACTTTCACACACAAAAATTGCCAAAATCGCCTGCAAAACAGCACTTTTTAGCTGTATTTCAGCCCAAATTAGCGATTTTTTGGCGATTTTTAGGCCAAAAATTGCGATTTTTCTCGATTTTTGAGCGTCTTTTAGAGCCCACCCCCCTCCCCCAAAATTTTGGCTCAGACCTCCCCCGGGCCGGCGCCAAACCCCCCAACCCCCCTCCCCCCATCGGCGGATGACCTGTTACATGTATGCTTTGAATGTTGTTCTGAAAAAAGCTGGAGAGCGTGTTGTATTGTAGGTGCCGTCTAGCGACGAGAAGAAGGCGGCCGAAGGGAAGAAAAGCTCTATTGACAAAATTCTGGAGGCAGTACAGTTGCAAGTGCCGGCCGCCACCAGGTTCTGCTGTTGTTGAGCAAGTCTGTGCATAGATAGTTTGTGTTGCAGACAACACATAGTGCACATGTTGTATCGGATCAGAGCTGAGTCGGGAGGCAAGATCCAGAACAGTCGAGACCAGTTGGTCAGTCTGATCGTCAAAGAGCTGTCGGTATCGCTGGGAACGGCGCCGCCTATGCCCAGTGAACGGCAGACGTCCGACAGAGATTACGAGTGTCCCATTTGCCACGACGACATGAGAGGCGGCGTGAACAGTGCCGCGCTGGAGCGGTGTCCCTACTGCCAGAACAAGTACCACACTCATGTACGTTATCTTTCTAGTTCAGTCAGGAACTTATCACCTGTCAGGGATTTTTGGAATAGTATCTACACGTTGCTACTATTACGGAATTGCCTTCTGGTGATATTTGTGTTATTCGGTGAAGGGGAAAGTCCTGTAGTTCTAAAAGTCATACATGAGTCGTGAGATGCTTTAAGGTGTCCCGGCCCCCGTTTTGGCGAAATTGGCAAACCCCTCTGTGCCCGCTGTAGCCACAATCAATTTAGCACTTTTGAACAATGAAAAATGACCTAAAGACTGACCAAACGCCTGGACCGGTCAGGTGGGTCTCTGGCGTGTGTGCAGTGTTGACGGATGTGTTTCAGTGCGTCAAGGAGTGGTTGAGTCAGAAGGCCGAGTGCCCGATCTGTCGTCGGTTGTGGTATCCGGAGTCAGACTTTCCCCGTTTGCATCGATGATCGGCCATTTTACTTTCTTTTGTTACTATTGATTTATCGACTTTTTGTCGACCCTAAGTATTGACATGTTTTCGGTGCTCGTCTGTCTGTCTTGGCGCCTGTTGCTAACCTTTTGATTGGAAAGCCATGCAAAATCTTTTCTCTCGTCTGTAATTAGGCTGCGCTTGGGTGTGAAAAGTACATAAAGTTAGTAAAACGTTCTAACTCTGCTTGATCGTTCCTTTTCTGCACTTGATTGTCGAACGAATCATCCATAGTACTTTGCTTTTTATTTTGTTGGCTCATTGTGTGTTGAAGACTGTTTGAGATGCCTGTCACTCCGTTTGCAAGTATCCTGAGCCAGTTGTCTTCCAAGTACCCTCTTCTATCTAAGTATGTTTATACCTTTTTACGCAATATTTCGTGCTGTAACGTATTTTGGTCACCTGTTGCAACTTTGTTAAGCCGTATTCGCAGATATGAGCTGGAAAAGCCCAGGAAGCCGCACGCACTTGCCCTTTTGAACTTTTCCGCACTTTGACAAGTCGTTGCGTTGCGTAGTTTTCCAACTTCTGAAAACTGCTCTGTTTTTTATTGAATCCAATCGCCATCCTTTTTTGCCGTCACAATTTGTCAGCTACCGCGAACCAATAATGGAAAAAGTAGTCTGCCTGCATACATACATACATGGGCCGGATAAATCCGGAGGTGGAGTCTGGAGGTCTCCGGAGTCCCAAAAATCGCCTATTTTGCGTAAAAATGAGACGTTTTCCCCTCCGGTTGGGGGTGGGGGGGAGGCATGGCTGGTCTAGGGCGGTATTGGCCGGCGAGGGGAGGGGTAAACCTCCGGCCCATATATATCTGTATGTCTGTAATGGTTAGCAAAGACGACATGGCAGTACGTACTTATACAAACAGACGACAATCTGATTTGTTGTTTGTTTGTTTGTTAAGTTCCTGTCCTTTCGGACAGCTCAGGACACCCCGCGCTTTATTCAGAAACTTTCAGTATTATAGCCCTGCCTACCAACAATCCAACCGCAACTACAAAGATTTTCAATTCTGTTTCAGAGAAGAGTTTCGAAAGGCCTTATGTGAGTTAAGGAAGTCTGCTGGCGGCTCACTGAGAGGTTACTCTGTAGACCAAGTCGTACAAGAAGTGGATGCTTTTCTTCCGTCATTGGACTCGAGAAAAGTCACTGTACGTATTTTCTCTTTCTTGTAGATCACCGTGCTGTACCTGTTTCGTTCTTAGTCGCCGGGCTTTGTTCCGGTGGCGCCGCCTCCAGGATTTAGCGATGACGAAGTGAGAGAGGAAGAAGCTGAGACGTGTCCGATTTGTCTGGAGGCGATGAAAGTCAGCGACAAACTGTCCAACATCGGATGTCGTTGCAGTGCAGTTTTTCATTCTGAAGTGAGGCTTAAAATGGTGAAAAATGCATTCAATTTTTGCTCTTTTCAGTGCATTCGTAAATGGCTTGGTCAAAATGCAGTCTGTCCTATTTGCAAGAAACATTCACTTATGAACGATGAGTATCCCAGTTTGTAGTCAGTTCTAAGTGTCGTGCTTTTGGCGCTAAATTTATGCGGCGGTCCTGTGACGAAAACTCTACCGTATGATAATAGTGGTTTCCTTTGTTTCGCAATCGTACGAAATAAATCGAATATTTTTGTTGATGTGAGGTTGTGCAATAATAATAGCTGGCTTTATTAAAGTCCAGAGCTTTCACCACTGATTAGTCACAAAGTCTTTTTGCTCGTCCTTTACTTATTTGTGAGTACGAGCCGGATTTTGTATACGAAATAATAGCTATGGAATATTTGACTCGTTTCTTGGAGAGGTTGGAGCTGCTTGGCAATCGCCAGGCGCCTCAGTCGGAGGCTCTGGATCAGAAACAGGTAAATGTCTTGATTTAGGTTCACTTAGCTGTTATGTGTGCTTTCCTGTTAAGGTGAAGAACAATGCCGGTGGTTACTCGTGGAAAGTAGACGACATGATGCGTCTGAGGCGATTTCTGATTCTCGGATCCGACGGCGGAACCTACTACACCGGCGAAAAGCAGTTGACTATTGAAAATGCCCAAGTCATCGTTCGCCTCATCGAACAGGGTAGGTCATCCATCAGTTTGTTAAATCTTTCACGAAATCGACCTTTGTACGAATAAGTTTAGTAGCTGCTGGCGTTAGTACCGCTGACACGCGGTTTGTCCCCACAATCTTAGTTCTATCCGTCAACAAAACAACCCCGCAGATTTTTTACTGTATCAACCGCAAATCTCAACCTATTTCAATGAATCTTGTTTTAAATGAAAGATAAATAAATTCTTCAAAGATTGGTGAAACATTCATTGAAATACTCTGCTTACTTCCTGAGATATTTGCCCTCAAAATCAAACAAAGATCCTGTAATAGTAGAGTTCCCTCGAGACGTCAAATTTGTGAAGCAAAAAAGAAGATCGGTTTCAGGCAAGGGAGTGGATGTGGTGAGAGAGTTGCTGGACGTAAGCGAGAGCGGTCGTGCGGCCAAACAGAACCCGACCATGTTAGCCTTGGCCCTGTGCGCGCGCTACAAAGTGGCCGACCAGGGCGTCAAGATAATGAAGGATGCAGCGGAATCAGTGAGAGAACGGGCCGAGTACTTGGACTTGTTGCAGCAGACTGCCTACGTGGCCTTTCATCGTGTTTGTCGCATTCCCACTCACGTCTTTACATTTGTCGAGTACTGCGAACTGATCAGCAAGGAAACTGCCGAGAAAGCCAAGTCCACAGGTAAATATTTGAGATCTGATTCTAATTCTTTGGTGCAATCAGCAAGAATTGTTTAGGCTGGGGTCGTCGTCATAGAACTGCTATCGCCGAGTGGTACTTCGGGCGCAATGCGCTTGACGTGGCCATGGCTGTTACCAAATATCAGCAGAGGAACGGCTGGAGTCATCGCGATTTGCTGCGTCTGACGCACGCCAAACCGGGACTCGATCAATCAGATCACGATGACGTTTTCTGCTTCACAGTCAAAGGCTACGACGCTCTGAAGGAGCGCAGTCGCAAGCGAAAGGCAGAGGATCCGGCCGCTGCTGAGCTTCCTGAGCACACCAAAAAGGTTGGTTGCTTCCTTTTGCTCTCTGCTGCGAAAATTATACTGTCCGTCCGTCTGCCTGTCTGTCTGCACCAAGCGATCAAGAGTTTACAATTTCGAATCAAATGAGATTTACAGGTGAGGCGTTTCCTGACGGCCGTGGACACGATGAAGCGCTCGGCGGACGACGAGCAGGCCGCTCAGCTGATCAATCAATTCGGTCTGGTCCGCGAGCACGTGCCCACCGCTCTTCTCAACAGCGTGACAGTGTGGGAGGCGCTCCTCAACAAAATGCCTATGACGGCGCTGATGCGCAACTTGGCCAAGATGACCGCCATCGGCGTGCTTGCCACCAACACCGACCGCACTCAGCAAGTTGTCGACCAGCTGACCAACGCAGACAACCTGAAGCGCGCCCGAGTGCACCCGTTCAACGTGCTGCTGGCTCTGAACACGTACAAGAAAGGCGCCGGCGAGAAAGGCAAGCTGACTTGGCAGCCGGTGTCTGCGATCGTGGAAGCCTTGGAGCAGGCTTTCTATGGCTCCTTCGAAAACGTCCAGCCCACTGGTCAGCGTTTCTGTCTGGCTCTAGACGTCAGTGGTTCGATGAGTAGCCAGATAATGGGCTCTCCACTGTCATGTCGCGAGGCGGCCGCCGCCATGTCCCTGTTGACTATGCGAACGGAAGAGAACTGTAAGATGGTGGCGTTTGAGACCAGTCTCACTCAGATGCCGGTGAGTAAGAGCTGGGATCTAAACAAAATCGTCAAGTACACGCGTGGTCGACCGTTCGGAGGCACTGACTGCGCCCAGCCGATGATTTGGGCTACTCGCAGAGGACTGAAGTTCGACGTTTTTGTGGTCTACACCGACAGTGAGACCTGGGCCGGCAAAGTGCACCCTGCTGAGGCGCTGAGGCAGTACCGCAAGTCGTCTGGAATAGCGCACGCGCGTCTCATTGTGGTGGGACTGGCCGCTAACGAGTTCTCCATCGCCGACCCACAAGACCCTGGCATGCTGGACGTGGTCGGATTTGATTCAGCCGCACCAACTGTCATGCACGATTTTGTGATGGGCAAAATTTGAACTGAGCTTGTTCATATGCAAAGCCGGTGTTTGATCTGATTCACCTTTTAAGTTTATGTTCGTACTCCCTCCAGTGAAAACTGGTTTCATTTCGAGCATTACAGATGGGTTGTGTCTAGTGTTTATTCTGTTTCTTACTCTACTTACTATTAGCCTGTATAAATTGTACATAGAATCGCACTGCTTAATAGCCGATTAAGGGTGACCACCCTTCCTTACTGTTGATTTCATTATTTGTTTTGCCGAAAGTCTGAGATTAGGTTTTCGAGGAAATGGCCATTCCTTTATCGTCGGTAATGTTCGATCTCGAGTGGCTGAATGATCAGTGTTCTACCCGCCGAATGGTGGAAGGAGCCAAGTGGTAAGTATAGAACACGACTCCTTTATGCAGTTCACAGTAAAAAAAAAGTCGGACTATTTCTGATGTTTTCGAAGCGACTAGTGGTCTGTGAAGCAAAGAAGCACGCGTTTACTGCACAAACACCGATTGTAGGGCAAGAGGTGCATGATTCTCGTTGCTTGAGTTGATCATTAGGAACGTAGGAAGAGGATGAATAGTCCGAGTGGGTTTCGGTTTGGACTTGCAACTAGTAGAACGTGTGGATGAAGCGGGATAGGTTTGCGTCGCGGCATCGTGCACAACAAAAGTAGGACGTCTCGGGAACCAAATGAAGCAGGAAGCACGCCTTTACTACACAAACATACAACGATTGATCAGTTAGAAGCCGGGAATACGTATATACAAATACTTGTAACAGGTCATCCGCCCCAGGGGATGGTGGTTGGGGGCTGGCGCCGGCCGGTCGGGTCTGAGCTCAAATTCTAGGGAGGGGTTGGGCACTAAAAAAGCTCAAAAATGGCAATTTTTTGGCTAGAAATTGTCAATAATCGCTAATTTTGGCTCAAATGCAGCTAAAAAGTACTGTTTTACAGGCGATTTTGGCAATTTTTGTGCTTGAAAATTCAAAAAAATCGTAGAAATTTGCTCAAAAAATTACTTGCCAGAAAAATCGGAGGGGGCGTCGTAAAAATCGACTCGGGGGGTCCCCATCCGTGGGGTCTGGCCTAAGTCGGGTGGGGGTAGGCAGACCCCCTGTTACATGTATGATACAAAGCTTTCAGCTGATTGTCCGTTCATTCGTCTGCATCTTTTGAACTAGTGGTAAGCAGGGCTGTGTTTGAGGGCGTCAGAAATGCTGCTCACTTTGTCTGTGCGGGAAGAAGATCCAATCGGTGAAGAATGTCGATTTGATCCGCTGTCTGAGCTGGCAGAGAGAGAAAGACGTGTTGTCGGTCTGGCCAGAGCTTGCATGGACTGCAAAGAGTTCGACCGGGCTGCTGCCTTAACTCAGGAACACACCAAGAACGCATTCATCTCCTATCTTCACTATTACTCCAGATACTTGGTATGTGAACTTTTACGTATGTCTGATTAGGAAATAATACAGTAATGGTGTGCTTACCATATTATGTAAAAGCGTAATACTTATCGTACCTATGGTACGGCAGCATTTTGGTGTTAGCTTGTATTGGGTGACGGTACCATATAGTTATGAAATTTGAAACAAGTGGTAGGTACCGTGGTTTCCGCACGGTGTTCGAACTTAAAGGGTATCATTAATTTCGTACTTGTGTGTTTAGAGCCTTGCCTTACTAACATACATGTAACAGAAGGGCGAGGGAGGTTGGGGTCTGGCGCCGGCCGGGGGGCTGAGCCCAAATTCTGGTGAGGGAGGGGTTGGGTATTAAAAAATCGCTCAAAATTGCAATTTTGGGCTAAAAATCGCTAATTTGGGCTTAAATACAGCTAAAAAGTGCTGTTTTACATGCGATTTTAGCAATTTTAGTGTCTGAAAACAAAAAATTGTACAATGTAAACATTTGCTGAAAAAATTACTTTCTAGGTAAATCGGAGGAGGGTCAGAAAAATCGTCTCGGGGGTCTCGATCGGAGGGTCTGGCCTAAGTCGGGAGGGGACAGACCCACCGGACCAGACATGGGCTAGCATTTCGGCTGAGGGGGGTAGAATTTTCAATTTCTGAGGGGGGGCTGAGGGGGGTAGGAGCGCCTGAGGGGGGGGGCTGAGGGGGTGGTAAGCCAAAAAGTCCGATTTTTGGCTAAAATCAAGGTTTTTTGGCTTATTTTTCATCAAAATACGTTAAAATAAGCTATTCTGAGCTCATTTACACCTAATCCAGGCATATATTTATCATAATTTTCTATACAAAAATCTTCCAAAAAATTCCTGAGGGGGGGTAGCGGCCGGCTGAGGGGGGGGGGGTAGGTCAGAGCCTGAGGGGGGGGGCACCCCCCTCAGCCCCCCCCCCCCTTTGCCCATGTCTGCACCGGACCCACCCCGTTACATGTATGTATGCTTACTAACATTTACTTAGGCGGGCGAAAAGCGTAAATTGGACAACATGGCGGACGTAAACGACAGAACGCTGCAGTTCAAAAACGAAAACTTAGCGCCGCTGCATCGGGATCTTGAAAAGCTGAATGAATCGCAAAGCATGGATGCCTATCACAAGTTTATGTGCGTGAGATCTCTCGTACTAAAGACATACCCTCCTTCCTACATGGACTGGGGCTTACCCTCTCCCATAGCCGGCCGAGACCTCGCCCCCGCCAAAATGTTGAAGATTTTTAAGGAAAATAGGCAATTCTAAAACGATTTTTGGCCTTTTTTTGAGAAATCGGCTTCCCTCCCCCGAGACGATTTCAGACCCCGGGAGACGCCCAGTTCGCCGCGACCGGTTCGCCGCGCCCAGTTTGCCGCGGCCGGTTTGCCGCGAGCCGGTTCGCCGCAGGGTTATACCGCCGCGGACCGGTTCGCCGCAGGTAATAATTTTTGAATTCGGTTTTGCAAGCGTACATATACTGTGGCAGCTTATAAATAAGAAGTTATTTTTAAAGATTAGTCTTGTAACTAACCGGTAACCCGGAAGCGCGGGACCGTCAACAGTCAACAGAGCCTAATACGCCCCACGCTACCACCTGTGCAGCCAGTAACAGACAAGCCTGGCGCTGCAAGGTGGAGCGACGTCGGGAGCAGGACGTGCGCCCCGGGGCTGTCTGTAGTCATGGGCTATAAGGCGCGTCCAACTCCTCATTGGCTGATAAGACCTTGCCTCCGACGACCATAGGTGGGTGAGAGGAGTGAGTGAACGCGTTTAGAAGTTCAGCTGGCACACGCGCCACATGCCAGCCTACTTGCCATCGACTCCTCTTTACGACAAACACTAGTTGCGTCAAGGAGGTGAACGTCTGCAGTCGCCTCGCTACACACGCACACTGCAGTCAGTGGCCTAACCACTCGACCGACTGTTCTGGCGCAACAAAAATTTATACCCGCCCTGTTAACCTCTCTCTAATAGTCTAGTCCAAATATTCATTTTCTTCAATTTTCATAGAATTGGCGACGTTAATGTTCTTTGTACGTAAATTATACTATCAGACATGGGAAAAGGGGGCTGAGGGATGTTAACCGTGTCGGCACTGAGACCGACTCCAGCGTGTTAGCACATCACTAACACTATTAACACGATATGCGTACAGGATTTGCTAACACGTCTAAGCAGATCCTGTTAACCATGCCGACAGAGTCGTTTTTCCTGCGACAGTACAAGTACGCTTGCTAAACCGAATTTAAAAATTATTATCTGCTGCGAACCGGTCCGCGGCGGAATAACCCTGCGGCGAACTGGCTCGCGGCAAACCGGCCGCGGCAAACCGGGCGCGGCGAACCGGTCGCGGCGAACTGACCCCAACCCCAGACCCCTCCTTCCAGATTTTTTCGGCCCATGTGTGCTTGCTAAAGGATTCTACTTGTTTTATCTGGTGAGTAAGTGCAGAATTACCTTTCAGCTACGGAACGATTCTGTCGCAGCTGGATCTGAGCAGCGACGCCCAAGCCGTGTTAGTGGAGTGCGTCTGTTCGGCAAGCGCATTCTGGCCTGCCTGGGCCGAACTGGCTCGACTCGTACAAAGTCGCGATCAGCTGTTGTCGCTGAAGCTGCCAGAGCACTGGATGAAGCAGTTGTTTCTGGCAGAGGTCTACGGCAAACTGCAATTGCACCAGGACGCCTTCCACATTTACATGAGTCTCAAAGAAAACGGCTTTGCCAACTGCCCCTACGTAATTGCCGGAATGGCTGTGGCTTCTCACAATTTACAAGGTACTTTTGAAATTGGAGTAGTTTGTTTTTGTTTCTAACTGACATGACTGCTTTCAGAGCTCGACAGTGCAATTGAATTGTTTCAACAGGTGCATGAGCAGGATCCCTACCGATTGGAACAAATGGATATCTTTTCTAGCACGCTGTTTGTAAAGGTGAGGCTATGTTGTTGACATAGGCACAGGCTAGGCGTGAATGACTCGGTCGAAGAACCATGAAGATCTACGGTAGAGTTGTGCAGAAATTTCTATGGGGCATTACGCTCAGACTTCTAAAACCGGTCGTTTGTTTTTTGGACGAGCATAAAAGTGAAACGATCGGACCTGCCGGTTCTCAGAAATTTTACTAATTTCCTGAGAAAAATCGTATTTAGCTTGAAGGTAGTGGATGCTTTAGTTTTTGGATTCTGTGAAGTCTAACATAGTCGGAAACCTATTTTCGGGTAAACCCTGCTATCCTGGGTCGAGTGCGATCGCTGTATTAAACTTTTGAGTAAGACTAAAGAGCGTGGCCCAAAACCTAAATCGGCGTTCAGAGACACTAATAGGTATATTTGAACTCCGATTTCAATTCTTACCACAGAATCAGTAGCGCCGACCTGAACACTGGATTTAGTTTTTAGGCCGTGCCTTTACTTTAGTCTTATTCAAAAGTTTATGAACGTTCGTTAACTACAAAAACCCATAAAACACCTAGAAAAAGTGTGGGCCGTGCGTTAAACAGCTTGACAGCTGTAAGTGCCAACGCACATCACCCGCCTAACTACACCCACGCATTCTACAAATGGTGCTCTAAAGTCGCAACCGAAAATGATCAATATATTCGAATTCTGCCCCAAAACTAAATGCGAGGGCAGAAGTGCTTCCCTCGATGGGTTAAATCGAGATTTAATAAGTGCACGTTATTCTGACTGTTTCCTATTCAGGGTATGCGAGTCGAACTGGCAGCATTAGCTCACCACTGCTTCGATGTGAATAAGTTCTGTCCCGAATCCTGTTGTATTGTCGGTGCGTTTGCTTTCTAACTGCCCACAGAGTAAAGCCGTCCTTTATTTTCAGGCAATTACTACAGCTTACGTGGCGACCACGACAGAGCGGTGCTGTTTTTCCAGAGAGCTCTCAAACTGGACCCTCGCAACGCCGGTGCTTGGACCCTGATGGGTCATGAATTTATGGAACTGAAAAATACGTCGGCAGCTTGTCTCGCTTATCACCACGCTCTCGGTACTGACCTTACATAGTCTGTGCTTATATTTGCATGCCTACTACGTACATAGATAGCCAAACAGATGCACGTAACAAAGACATCCGAATATGTCGTTGCTGCCTGCGTACTCTGTTGAAATGCGCCTATTTGCAGCGTAGTAATTAACTGTATTTTGTAGAAATAGACAAGCGAGATTACCGGGCGTGGTACGGTCTGGGGCAAATGTACGATATTCTCAGAATGTCTCATTATGCAACGTACTACTACAATTTGGCGCACAAATCCAGGTTTGGTTTCTGCTGTTTTAAGTGTCTGTACGACGAACTATTTAGACCACAAGATTCTCGCATGGTCATCGCATTAGGTGACATGTATCAGAAGCACAACAAATTGCACGAAGCCCAGAAATGTTTTTGGAAAGCTCATTGTGTCGGTGACATAGAGGGGCAAGCTTTGGTTAGACTCGGAAAGTGAGCGTTTTGGTCTGTTAACCTTCGCTGCACTCTTCACACTATTCATTAAGATTGTTCGAGAAAGAAAGCGAACACGATCAAGCTGCTGCTTGTTTTCAGAAATTCCTCAATCAGCTCGAAACACAGGAGGTCTGCTCCGTAAAAGCCAACCAACCAATCCGTTTGACTGAACTAATTGTAGATATCCGATTTGGATAATCAGCCGACGTGTTATCGGTTTTTAGCCGACTACTATTTGAACAAGAGCAAACTAGACGAGGCCCACTATTATTCGCAGCTTTGCTTAGAACATGAAGCTGTAAGCCCACTCACTATTGTTGTGGCATAATAAAATAAAATTGTCGGATTCACTCGTTTTACAGACAAAGGAGGATGGCAAGGGTTTCCTGAAAAGAATCTCGCAATACCGCACCGAGAATGGCTCGGTGGAAAGTGTAGAAATGGATTCAAAAGATTCAGTCTCTTTGTAGTTTGTGTTGTCTGTCAGCATACAGTAGATATACACTACCTTGCCGCGTGCGTGTTGCATGCAAATTTTGTCGCAAATTAGGCCGTCTTTGCGGCCGATTGGTGAGGAACTGAACTGAGCGTGCGGCCGGCCATCTCTGCTGCGCCGCTGTAGGAGCGCTTCCGGCTTTCTCGTATTCTACTGTAGTCTGCTAGGCATTGGCGCGGTCGAAAGTAATGGACCTTGATGATGCGTGGTATCTTGGAGGAATGGCCTACGACGTCTACAAAGAACTTCTGCGAGAAGAAGAAAGCAAAAATCTGCGGGATTTCACAGGAACTTCTCCTTCAGTAAGTTATGTTAGGCAAAACTGACTTTTGGGGGTCCCTAACAAAAATTTCAATTTTATCTACCGTATTCAGTTGACTCCTAAGCCTAAGCAAGAAAGTGATCAATTAATATATAGTGGAGGGACCCCTAAAAGTCAGTTAAGCCGTCAAATCTAAGACTGTAAAGTACTGAAACGAAGAGGCTGCAAGAAAGCATTTGATCAAAAGAAAAATATGAGGATGTTAAGCTTTTAAGCCAACTTTTTCGGGTTGTGCCGAATTGCCACCGGTGGGGCAATTTGGCACATGAGAATTTAACGAAAAAAATCGCTCGCCATTCGTTGTAGAATGATTTGAATGGCTTCAAACATTTAAAAAATCCAAACTTAAAACCAGATCACTGCTGCTATGTAAGTTGGACCAAGATATCTTTGAAAAACTGAAATGGTGTGCTGAATTACCCTGGACTTATCCTAATATAGGTAGCTAAAACAATGTGGTTTTTTACAAAAACTCTACTCGGTTTTATATGTAAAGCTAAAGGTACGGCCAGAGTGTTGCTTACAGTTGTCGGTTTCAGCTGTTCCAGTACCGACTGTCGCTGGTGAATTGGATGATCAACCTGTGCACCGGTGATGATCTAAAGGGGAATTCTCAGAGCAAGAAAAGGATAATTCGACTGTGCAGCAGTACTCTGCATCTGGCTGTTTATTTCCTAGACTCTTTCCTTGACTCCACTCCCACTCCTTCCAACCGAGAGCTGATTTTGGCCGCCGGCTCGTCGCTTGTTCTTGCAGGTATACCCACTCTAACACAGTCAACTGTGTAACGTTATTCGCTAGTCAACACCAGGAATACTGTAGGTAAATCGAGGACTGCGAAATATGGGAACCAAATGTGGAAAAGAGTCAGGCACTTAACGCCGTTTATGGTACTGGCACCATATATATTATGGTAGCGGCAGCAAATATGGTATATGGTACCGGTACAGTTATCAATTCGAAATATGCCATCACATCATGGTACCACCACAGCCTCAAACGTAGAGGTACCATAATATGGTGTCACTACCCTAAGTACTGGTACCATAATGTCCTTGTACCTGAAGTTGGTTGTAGCGAAGATGGAGGAGCAGTACCGTAGTATCCCGCGGTTCGGTGCTTTGAAGGAAGCCACAGTGTTGGGCCATTCGCTGGAGGTGGCCGAGTTGGCTGAGATGGAGCGCAGACTGTTGGCGCTGCTCCAGTGGCGTCTGGTGGTTCCGACGCCGCCGCTCTTCCTGCCCTACCTGCTCACAGTGGCACTGCTGGACGAGTCTGTGGCAGAGGTGCCCTCCGGTTCTGCCTTGCCGTCGCCGTTGATGGACGGCTGTCCTCTCTCTCCTCCCCTTCTGCCGGTCAGTCCGTACGTAACCGGCGGACCGATGAACCCGATCGTCATCGACGACAGCCCTCGACTGCCCTCCGTCGACACTCCGTCGCCCCTGCCCCAATCGCCCAGAAAACAGCAGCTAGACCTACTCGAACGGTGGAGCAACGATTTTCTGGAGTTGTCACTCAGACGTACGTAATTATTTGACCTGGCTAATACAGTCACACACTTGAACCCATACATGTAACAGGTCATCCGCCGAAGGGGGAGGGGGTTGAGGGGTCTGGCTCGGCCGGCGGGGTCTGAGCCCAAAATTTGAGAATGAGGTTAGGCACCAATAAGCGCTGAACATTCGAAAAAATCGCAATTTTTCGGCTAAAAATGGTAAAAAAATCGCTAATTTGGGCTGAAATACAGCTAAAATGTGTTGTTTTTACGGGCAATTTTTGTGTCTGAAATTATGAAAAATCGCAAAAATTTGCAAAAAAAAAGTTACTTGCTAAAAAAATCGGTGGGGTCGTAAAAAATCGTCTTCTGGGGGGCTCTGGGCTAAGTTGGGTGGGGGCACAACCCCTCGTTACATGTATGCTTTAACTGCATATACTGCTTGATAAAGGGTCCCCAGTATCGTAAGGTTGTCGTACTATGTGGATGTGGTAGCCATTCGATCCAGCATAGTGGTGTAGTGGTACATGTAACAGGTCATCGGTTACAGGCGATTTAACAACGGGTTTAACAATTTTTGTGCCTGAAATTCAAAAAAAATGTTAAAATGTGCAGAAAAAATTACTTGCCTGAAAATTCGGAGGGGGTGCTAGGGGACGTATACGCAAAGAATATGCTGTACTGGAAATAATTAATGTTGTATTTGGTTGTGCAGATGTGCCTCTGCGGTTGTACAAGCCGTCCATAATAGCGGCTGCGAGTGTGGCGTCAGCGAGAGTGCAGATGGGTTACTCTCGTTGGACTCCAGCCTTACATCAGGTGACCGGATTTGACGAGGAAGACTTGGTTTGCTGCCTCACTGAAATGCAACGGTAGAACACACCACTGCTGCTGTATTGGAAGCCTACGTAGTAGCTGTTTCAGGTGCTACCAAACCGAGCTGAACAGCATGTACACTTCGGTAGAACCGCCTCAAGTGTGTCTACAGCCGGAGCCGTCCTATTATCAGTTCATTCCAGCCCCGATCACTCCTGTGCAGCCGATCTACGCCATTCCTCCCGTGGCCACCGTGCAGACCGTTCCGTACCTGCTGCCGGCACAAATTCGGCGCAGCTACGTGATCAGGAACACCAGCCAGCAAGGAAACAGAATAACGTTGGTGCTGGCAGCTGCTCGTTCGCCGGTGGTCACTCGCTCAGCCGCCCGCAAGAAACGACAAGCCCTCATGGCTGCTCTCGACCACCCGAAACGGCCGCGAGTCTCTCAAGTGATCTAAACGGTCAGTCTCTCTCAAGTGTTAGAGTTGCTCTTGCCGCGAGTTTCTTGGTAAGCTGTGATTTTTTTAACGGCCTGTTTCTGGTTGATGTCTTGCGCTTTCTGCTGTCGGCTCAACTGTAGCATTTTTCGTTAACCAGATTTTTATGTTACCTGCGCTAGCTAGGCCAATCTGTTAGTGTTTGGAGGTGTGCGTAACATTTCTTATTTCGGTTAGTAAACGTTGATTGGATGGGTTTTGCCGCGCCTGTGGCTCCTATAACGATTTATACTGCATGTTTCAGGGGAGGCCTACGGTTGCCTTCTTGCCATTAGATATATCAGAGTTATTACCGAAGCGGTGTTTAACTAATAAATAGCAAGCAGCTAAAAAGGAAATAAGATGGAAGGCGAAATTGAACCGTTCTCTCGGTTACCGGAGCGTTACACCATAACTGTTGACTGTAATTCGCGTCTGAGTTACGTGGAACTTCTTCCATTATCCAACAGCCGCACTACCCAGCCGTCGGCCTCTGCCAATAACAACGTCACACGATTCCGGTTAGTTTCTGTCCGGTGGTACCCATTTAGTCATCCGTTTACCATGCACAGTATGACTTTGTGTTGCCGATCGTATTACTAATTTGTAACAAAGAATTTGAAGCGGTACCCGTTATAAAGTGCTAACTGGTATTTTGGTGTATTTGTGCTCACAGGCCGGGGTAATCGGCATAAAATTTGTGTTGAATAATAACTCGTATTAGCAACCAGTTTAGTGTTACAGACGGTCGTTTGAAACTCGCTCAAAAAGTTGATTTTGAAGCTGAATGAATAAATCTAAAACTGCGTCAGCTCAGTCAGGTTAAAAGTCCGCGATTTCGTGATAACATCTTTCAGTAAAATTGAACTGAAACCTTCGCAGTAGTTTTTGAAAACGAGCGCCCCACTTTTGCCGGCGAACTGCGTTTCCCGAATTGTGCCGAAAATGGATACTTCTATTTTTGTGTCGGGGTCCTAAACGGTCTCTGAGATGAGGGGTTTATCCTTTCCAGCTGTGGGTAACCCTAACCAACCCACTAAAGTCCACGTACGTACGTCGTTCGCTATGTGTAGGTGTTTGTGTTCATCATGTGTACGTGTGTTGTTCCGCGCCTGTCGAGTTTGAAGGAGGAACACAAGTTGTTTGTAGTAGTGATTCGAACAGAAGGTTTTATTCACTAGAAATGGTGCTTGGGAAGGGCTGTGGACGTGTTATCGGTTTCAGTTGCATCGCCAGTGCGCCTGCGCCATCTGACCAATCGGTTGCCAGCAATCAGTCGATTTTGGTATCGGTTGGAGACTCTCTTGACAGCAATCTCAGCTTTACCGAGCACGCAGGAGGTGGCAGTGTGCAAAATCCTGCAAGTCGCCTGGTCATCGCGAGCGAATGTATACTACGTAGATAGAATTTTTTAGGTGCTGTGCAGCTTGGAACCGAATCAGAATTCGCTGATGTTACTGGAAACTTCACCAGAACAGGCTAATTCTTCTCTGCTCGCGACCAGCTCAAACGTACGTACTTTGCGTAGCAAGTCACATGCACGCATTGTTTATGTAGTCTGCTCAATTTAGACTTTCTCCTCTCTGAGTCAAGTTAAAAAGCCGCGCAAGAAACGGCAACGAAACAAACCCGGTTTGAAAGCGCCCCAGCCCCCCAACTCTGCTTACGTGATATTCTGCAAGCAGATTAGATCGCAGAAACAAGCTCAAAATCCAGAACTGAGCTTTTCTGAGATTACTCGCCTCTTAGGACATCAGTGGTCCGAGATGCATTTTACGGAGAAACAAGTACTGACCTTTCGCATGACCAATACCGATTTGCCTGAAAGACGGTTCTGTTTGCTTGTAATATATTCTTATTCTTGCAGCACTATCAAAAATTAGCCGACAGAGACAAAGAACGGTACAAGGCAGAATTAGTGAAGTTCAAGCAGTCGGACGAGTTTCAGCGGTTTTCTGCTAACAACGAACAAGGTTAGTAGTTCAGTTGGGTCTTCGCTCTGCACGCATGCAGTATTATTGAATTGAGGTGACGACGCCGAGCCAGGTAGCTCGAAAGCCGAGCTTTACTGTCCAACGTGTGACCAATATTTTCTGAACTCTTTCAACAAAGATCAGCACATGATCAGTCAGAATCATCGAATCAAATTATGCGGTGTTACTTTAGATTGCTTGCTATGCTACTACTACGTACGTATACGCTATAAGAGTTGAATTTAGAAGATCTGACCAAATTTCAAAAAGAAACCCGTTGTTGTCAGTGTCGCTGTTGCGAGTTCGAGGGAATTCCAGATCCGCTAGACGTCGAGGCTTTTATTTGGTCCTACGGTGAACGGTGCCGAGGTACGGACTGCCTTTAAGTTTTTGTTTGAAAACCAATAATGTCCCTACCCCTAATAAGTCCTAATACCTAATAAGTCAAGTTAATTAACATAGCACATTAACTACAATACAATATGCAAGCTGTATTGTATCTTTGGCTGTTAGTCTAACTACTGTAGTGTTGCATTGTATCAGACCAGGCCAGTGCAGTGAACGTTTATTGAGTGAAGAGAAGAGCAAAGTCACAAAGTGTCAGTGAGTCTGAGTGGTCAGAGTTGACTGGCAGACGGCAGCTGGTCGTCAGGATAGGGTCCCCAGATGACGAACTGTTTAGCGCTGTGCTTGTTGTTGTTGCTGTTGTTTTTGGGCTGTTGTACAGAGTTGTAATCTTTCCACAAAATCATGGTCACCAGAGAAGTGTACATAGCCAGAGAGGCGTACAAACACATCCACACGATGCTCACTGCCAGACACCGGCCGCCTCTGCCCTCGCAATGCAGCGTGCCGTCGCGACCGAAGCTGATTGTGCGATGCAGCAGCAGACACAAGCTGAGTAGAGTTGTGTGGGCAGCGCCTATAAGGGCACACAAGGAGAGTGTTTTGATTGGTTGACCGATTGCCAGACAGCCAATGATCAGCAGCGACAGCGCCGGACACAGGACGCCAACGCCGGCCAGCCATTGGTCCAAGTGTTGGTATTGAGTGATGGCCCAGTAGATGAGCAGAATGACCAGTGCTACCGTCTCCACAATCACCTGCAACTGCACGAACGACACGCCACACAACAATCTTTTAGTGGTCAGCATCTAGGCAACACACCAGTAAGAATAATACACAAAATAGTACTGCTATTACTCAGTAATGCAACTATGTGCACCACAATAAAACTACTGCACCTACTACTACGGTATTGTCAAATAACTAAACACAAATGCCGGCGATTTATAAAATTCGAATCGCCACAGTTTCTTCGAATAAAAAGCTAAAGCCCTAATCATTCTCGTGTTGAAAAATGCCCGCCGTCAACACAGAGCAAATTAGCGCAACAGAGATGTCGGCGTATATGTATGAATGCGCCTCTAAGGCACAAAAGTCGTGTTCCCGTTGTGCGTTGACTTGTGTATGTGCTGTCTGAGGCGAACACAATTTGTTGTTTGGAGTACGTTTAGTGTTCGCTTCCGTTCCATCTGCAACCTGTATATTGGATGAAGTACGGTATTATTAGGTAGATTTTGTTTCAGAGCGCAGTTTCGAGCTGTCGACTCTTCAGAGACGAAGAGAGGAGCTGAGCGTGACGATCGGAAGGATGAAGGAGCGTTTGGTGCAACTGGAAAACAACGACGAGAGTTTATCTACCGACCGATTGGCCGAAGACCACAAACGTCAGATACTGTTGCAGCAGAAGCAGTCGCTCAAATCTTTGCTGGACGTTTTTGAGAGCGACCCTTGTGACTGATAAAGTGCTGTGCTGATAGGATGGCAGCTTGTACGCGGTGCACACAACAGTAACAGTTGTAAAATTGTCCAATGCCTTTAATGGCGTCGCTCGTGCTGGCAAACGCTCGAGCTAGCGTAGCTCTATTGTTTCGTGTTATTGATGAAAAGCTGAGCACGGTACGACCGTGGAAACTGGTGGTCTACGGTGCGGTAGGAGCTTATGCTTTTCTGCTAATCCGAGGTTGGATGCGTTCGCCCGAAAGTAACAGTTTTATGCAATTTTAGCAGTTTTGTAATTTTGTTACGTACTGTAGGCACAAGCAGTCGTCTTCGGAGAAAGTTTTTTGCCACTCTGCGCAAGATTCCATTAGTTCGGCACAAAATCGAAAGTGAATTGAATAAAGTTCGAGGCCAGGTTGAGGACAAAGTACACAAATGCGACAAGGAACGCAAGTTTCACAAGCAATTGCCTCTGGCAGCCATGGAAAAGGTTTCTCTGCTGGGCTATTCGACAGCTTAACGCTTTGTCTCTTGTAGGATCAACTACTGGATGAGGCGCGCAAGTACTACGAACTTGGTGAGTGACGACATTCTTCACGTTCCTACGCACTTTTACTAAGCCTGGTTGCTTCAGAAGGTTTGCCGTATCTGAGTGGCAAAGTATCCGGCGGTGTGTTTGTGGATAACGCTTCCGATTTGAGGGCCATACTCAAAGAGGTACCACCTCTGCCAGGCAGGCGCTAAAGGCCGATTTGTGCTTCTTCCACCCGAGTAGCACTGACACTATTAATCGCTACCAACGGCGCAATTTAGACTTGACTGGGAAAATGTTACCGGGTTGGTATTAACTGTTCACCAAAGTCTAAATTAAGTGGCTAAAATTAGAAGCTAAATCCGCCTTTACATGCAGCTTGAAATCACTTGAGTGCTGTAAGACGGTCAACATTAAAGCGACTTGAATTTGGAGTCAGGTCAGAGTCAATGACGTGCAGTCTTCCGCAGTGTTTCAGTGCAATCACGATAACTTATAACAGTTTGTTTTTGAGGTATTCGATCTCTTTGCCTGGTCAAACCCGCTGCATCCGCACATCTACCCAGGATGCAGAAAAATGGAAGCTGAGGTTGTTCGCATGTGCTGCAATTTGTTTCACGGCGGGCCCGAGTCCTGCGGAACGGTGATTCAGTTGAAAATAGTGAATGATATTAGCTAAAACGAACTGTGTTTGTTACAGATGTCAACCGGGGGCACTGTATCGATTTTGCTGGCTTGTTTAGCTTACAGAAACCGGGCTTACTCTTTAGGCATCAGACAACCTGAAATGTGAGTAAGCAAGTTGGTTAGTTTGAGTTAACCGTTCTCTTTAGGGTTATTCCCCTTAGCGCGCATGCAGCCTTTGACAAAGCTGCCGAGGTGTTTGGAATTGGCGTTCGAAAAGTAAAATTGGATCCCAATACACTGAAAGTCGACGTTCAAGCTATGAGAAAAGCAATCAGTTCTAGAACGTGCATGGTAAGTGTTAGACGTACAGTACGTACTATTTGCCAAGGGAGATCAATTAGTTTCAAGTGTAGATCATTTTTGGCAATTTTTTTGTTTAAACACGGCCACCGTCCTGGGGTTTGGGAGAAGACTGTTATATTTACGCTTAATCGATAGCAAATTGTCATATCTACCCTTTTGCTGTTTGGCCGACATATCTGACGGCGCACTCGAATGCTACGTACGATTGTTTTAGAAAGTGCAGGTCGCTAAGGGCGCATTTTTCTTTTTTCCATTTTTTTTCTAGTTTGTTGTTCAATGATCTCTGAAAGTAAATGCGCCGAAATATGCATCCAAGGTAGACCTACTCACGTAGTGAAAATGGTAGCTATCTTTCAAAAGATGACATTGAAAACAACTTCCATAGTCATGACCGTTGTTTAAAAAGGGCCACCGTCCTGGGGTTTCGATCCCAATCTTTCTAACTGTGCGCATTCTGTAGCTAGGGCAATGGTCCACCGATCCGGTGTTGGGCACGAATAAACGTCTATGCGTATGAATTTCATAGCAAGTTTTCTAAGTGGGGTTCCGGGAGTAAGGCCGATGAAGTAAGGCGATATGTCGAGAGCGCGTAATCTGAGCTAGCATGCAGTATTGGTTGTGGATGTGCTGGTGTGTAAAACAATAATCTAAAATTCAAAAGCAGTTGTTTGATACCGCATTCGGTCATATCTGTTAAAGATTTACAATTTGGGTGCGCACGTTTTACAGGATTTGTTCCGAGACCAAAAACACGTACCTGAGGTAAAGCTGAATAAAGCATGCAGTAATTAGATGTTGATGTGCAAAATAATAATCAAGAGATCGCCAGCAGTCAATTGATACCAATTCGGTCGTCTGTGTTCAAAATTTGCAATTCGAGTGATCTGCCCAACGTAGCCCGAGTTGTTTCGTCGGTTTTGCAGAGGATTGTTCAAACGTACAGTACTCTGCTTGTTTAGTTAGTCGGTTCGGCGCCTGGCTTTCCCCACGGAGTGGTAGATCCAATTGGCGAAATTGCAAAGGTACAGTACAGCCCAGCGTGTCGTGCCAAACACGGACGGCTTTTAGTTGGGCCTTTGTTACAAAGTGCCTGTTCACGTAGATGCTTGTCTGGGAGGTTGGTTGTTGCCGTTCGTCAACCTGGACCATTATGGTGTTGAGGTTTACGACTTTCGTCTGCCCGGCGTTACCAGCATTAGCAGCGATTCACACAAAGTCGGCCGCTCACAATTGAGTTAATCGAAAGTATCTATGGTAGGTATTTAGTATGGGCTCGCCCCAAAGGGTTCTTCGGTAGTTGTGTACCGTAGTCCCGAGTATGTGCATCATCAGTATTTTTGTGCTACTGACTGGCCCGGCGGAATTTACGCCTCTTCTACGCTAGAAGGTACGAACAAGGCAATGAAAGCCATTTACATACAACAGTGCACAGGCAGTCGCAGCGGTGCCAACATAGCTCTCTGTTGGGCGACGATGCTACACTTTGGACAAGAACGCTACTCTCAAATGGCACGCAAAATCATGGACACCACAAGGTTGCTTAGAATAGGGTAAGAACGTTTGAAGAAGAAATTGTCCTACGTATAGACCATTCAGAATCCACTCGGTTTCTGTTCTAAGCAAAATTATCCGATTTTCTTAGATCCGTTTGTTTCTAGCTACCGCACTTGACATAGTCTTGGGTTTTTTCATCACGAAAACATGAGATGCTACGGTAGCACTTAGCAGATTTTCTGATAACACATTCGGCAATTGTGGGACACTACCCCCATTAGCGGAAACCTACTATTAACTTAAGACTAAGATTGAATCTAAAATTAAGTCTAACTTCATTCTAAGGTTCATTCATCCCGAACCTACGTAGAAGCCTAAAACCTGATCACAGTGCTGAATAGAAGAAGCCCTTGGTTCCAAATAAGTGAGGGATAGTGTCACTGTATCTGAATCGGACAGTCAGCGCGTCATGCATAAGTGAAATGCACGCCGCTTCCCTCGCAATTCGGCAGCCAAACCTAACTTAGCCTGTACAGCCGTTAGCTGCCTTTAAGGATAGATCAGATCGAAGGAATGGAGACTATTGGATGTTCGGACGTTTGCATCGTAGCTTTTACGTCGTCTGTTGTGGACATATACGCTGTGGCTGACAAAATGTCCGCAAAACAGTGGCACATCGATATTCTGCAAAATCCGCCTGCGTACGTGATTTTCAGTTTCTGTTTCGCCGTACTGTGCTCTCAGGCATGTAACGGCAGAAATGATTATTTAGTGTAAACCGTATGTACACGTATGTGGTGCGATTGGTTTCCATTTTGTTGATGTACCTATTGGTACCGGTGTGGTTCGGCTTTTCAGTCTGCACGTGATGGTAACGCTGAATCAAACAAAGCCAGGAGTGTTGGAAGCGTTTCTAAGCGATATGAGGACAGCTGTCAGAGAACTACTCGAGCGGCCCTCCTCTTACAAACCTGGAGCTGTAAAATGTTTTTAGCCAACTGGATTCATTATTTGCAGCCGGGTTTCTTTGCAGGCAGCCATGTACGGAATGGCAGCGAAAATCCCCGACAGAAGCATCGTAGCCGATTTTAGTACTATGTACTTAGACTGTTGTTATTCAACGGATGAAAAATAGTAAGAGTAGAAAACAGTTCACAGTGCATCTCAGATAAACCTTTGGTCACTCAGGCAATTCAAGTGCAAAATATTTCTCTTTCATCCGATAGTACTCCGTAATTCGATCGACGCCGTATCTAAACAGTTTTGTCATGGGCTTTTGCAGCAAAAAATAATAGTACTGAATATAATCGAAATCAATCGTTGAATAACGAGCTTGTAGCACTGCCCAAAAGGCCCAGAAAAAGTGAGCAGCCTAAACAAACTCCTGGATAACACTGAAAAAAGCAGAAATCCAGTCAGACTTACCACGGCACATTTGTTAACTTGTACATAAAGTCTGTCAACGTCCATAGAACTGGGTGGCGGAAGGTTATTGAGTTGATGCCAGAATTGCAGATATGTGCTCAGCCAGTTTAGTTGAAATTCTCGGTCGGGATAAAGTGAAAAGTCAATATCGTCTACGCCTAGAAACTTGGTTTTAATCGGTGCTTGACAATTTGATTATTTCTCCTCATCAGACACGACACATAATTCATGTAAGGTCGTTCTCCGCTCCGAAACCATTTTATAAACCCGTACGCTTTACCCCTGCCCTAAGAATATTTCTTGAGAATTTTATTGATTTGATGTTTTGTAATTTCAAGCACCAAAATTGCTAAAACTGACTGTATTATCTAGTATTATTACGTACATTAAAGCATCTACTATTACATCAAAGCACTGTTTGATGACAGAGGAAATAAGAGAAAGCAACGTACCAGCAAATTCGCAGAAGTGGTCTCCAATATCGAAGGCTTGGTAGTTGAAACCAGCGTACTCGTAATCAATGAAACTGATGCAGTTAGCTTCACTGTCATATAGAATATTATTGAGGAGCAAGTCATTGTGACAGAAGACCAGAGGCGACTTTAGAGGCGCCAGAACTGAACGCATGTCGTCCAATTCTTTCCTAACAGCCTTACCCGACGGAAAGTTATGTGCAAACCTGTGTAAGACAGCTCTTTCAATATGGCACTGAACTGGAGCAAACTTACAGCTTCTGTTTGTATTCGTCCGCAAAAGTTTTAGGCACATTGTCGATAAAGCTTTCAAGCTTAGTGAAAAGGAACGGCTCCTGATCGGATGGGCAAGAGCTACGGCGGTCTATCATGTGCATTTTTGCCATTGAGTAGGCTATTTCCCTGCGATATAGAGTCATGAAATAGACGGAAATAGGATCTGATTACCTGTAGATTTCGGGCAGTCTCACTTGTTCTCTGCTAAGCGGCGAACCAGCCTGATATCCAACAATCAGTCCATTGCCAAACGTACCCAGCAAGGGAGCAGCGCATCCATTTTTCTCTAGTAACTGCCAGTTTCTAATTTCATCTTTCCTAGAATAGCGAATCCTAACAAAACCGGCAACGGAAATTAACAGAAGAGCCTAAATCAATTCCTCACAAGTCCATGTAGCGTGATTTTTCGTAAGGTGTCTCAAAAATATCAGCTTACATAGTTGGAAAACAATTGAAGCATTCAGATGAACAAATCCTGTGGAGCCGCGAGCGCTTATCCCTGAGAATAAAAGCATGAATATAAATTAGGGCGAAAATGGAATGCGATTTGACGGCGCAAAAATAACTAAAAATTTGAGGCGTTTGCTTGTCTGAACGCCTCAATTTCAGAAACAAAAAGGAAATTTTTCAAACATCACTTCTTGCGTTAACAACTAGCAAACAGTCAAATGAGACCTGTTGATAATCAAGTCGGTCTGTTTTCCATAAACCCGGAACACCAATCTGTCCCTCTTGCCGTGGTCTTCATGCCAGCAGGAGAAGATTTTATTCGTTATACCAGCTGCATAAAACTGCAACAAAATACGTGGGCAAAAACGTAATCAAAAGCGCAAAAGCGTCAAAACCGCCCTCTTTCCAATACGCGTCTAGGGGCTTACATCCAAACCGACTGGGCCAGACCCCCAGTAAACCCTGACAGCCTTCAAAACTCACGCTCAGTAGGATAGTTCACCAATCGAATATGCAATAGTTACCACAGTTGTTGAAAAAAAAATTTTTGAAGGCCAAAAATTTTTGCTTTTTTTTAAAAAACTTAAAAAAATTTTTTTTTGAAAATCGTCTTAAATGGGTCCAGCATGCTAGTACAGATACTTACAACAAATTTTCCACTTTTGCACCTTAAGTCAGTTGAGAAACCTGTTCGAAAACGACAATACAGCTCTAAAGCTCGCTGTTAGGCTCAATGCAAAAGAAGTATTACGCAGGTTGCTGGATAAAATGTTGGCTGCTTCCAAAGAATTTACAAAAAATTGCATGTATGTACGTGAATTTTCCCACTTTTCCCCTTAATTTGCATATTGATTTTTCCAAAAAAAATTTTTTTTGAGCCTTCAAAAAAAGCTTTTTTTAAAAAATAAAGTCTTTTTTTTAATTTTTGATCCTAACAACTGTGATAGTTACTGTAAATTATCAACAATAAACTTACTGAAAATCTTTGCCTGTACTGATTAACTCTACCCCGCCAATTGGCGCTAAACTTCGTCTGGGTCAAAAAATTCGACACAGCCTTCTGCGTTAAGAGTTCATTACAATTATTTTTTCTTGTTTGAACAACTTCAAGAACAAATAATAATAAAGAATAGAATGGATAGCTAAAGGATGAATAGGGAGCAAGAATGATCTACTCAATGGCCGGCCGGCCTACCATTTCGGGAGGATCATGAAAAATGCAAGCGCTTTATATCAGCGCAACATGATTTCGAAGAAGTCATGCGCCAGTCGGCCAAATTTATCGCTGCCGCATTCTTCGACTGTTTATTATTAATTCAATTGATGGTCCGATAATTAGTGGAGGGAGCCTGACGCCAAAATTGTACCAGATCTGGCCCGGGCGCATCTCTAAAAGTGATTGTGATTCGTGATCCCTGCCGAAATTTCGTTTATTACGTTGGTACAAAACCTTTGAAGTACTGTACAGGGAGTACATTTCTGTGGGGACGGGGAGTAAGGGGGTTAGGTTTAGCTGGGGGGGGAATCAGGGAAGGTCAGAAATGGACTATATATTAATTAATTAACTTTCTTATGACTATACCACTCCGGAACGCGCCCTATACTGATTGCGTACCCCTAGGGGTATTTTTATATTGGAAAACAGGCCCTCCGGAGCGTGCCCCGTACTGATGCGTCTCTAGAGGTAGGTACTTTTATATTTGGCAAAACGAGTCCCCCGGGGCGTTCCCTATGCTGATTTAGTGATCATTAGACTCGCCAGGCGAAGGGCTTTCAAATGATATATGAATGACATGACAATTTTGGACGATTTTGAAATTTTGGAATTTTGCCAAAAAAAATAATCGATAATCGATATTTATCGTTAGAAATCGTTAATTTATAATTAATTATGATCATTAAACTAATGAGAGTTTCTGTTTGGGATCGGTTCCTGATTTCCCCCCAACTACAACACCATCCGATTTTGCACAGCACCGGCCGCAGCTTTAGTTTGACGCGGTACGGCGGGGCCACCGGCCCGACGTAGCCTTGATTGAATTGGGGCACGAAAGAAGGAAAGAATGCCCCCAGAGGCCTATATGGTGATGATGGTTGACCTTTTTTACCGGACCGGGTTACCTCTTAGTCTTAAACCCTTTTAAATGGGTTACCTGAAATCTAAGCTTCTGTTCAGCGTCGTCCTCCCATTCCGGCTTGTACTTGCAAGCCAAGTTAGCAGCCAAAAGCTTGCACTTCTCGTCATCGTCCAGTGGCAGCTCTACTACAGGTGAACCGGAAGGCATTTTTTATTTTCCGCCTTCAAATATGTATTTTGCATAACCTGCTGACAGAAGAAGGGGCACGAACGACGGACGAATGCTATTTACACAAAAGGTACGAAGCCTATTTCCATCTAGAATAGAGCTAATCCAGACTGAAAGAAGGTAGATTGGATTCTAGGAAAATGACCACCAACCTGAGTAAACTACAATGTAACTGTCTTTAGAAACCTAAGCTTCCCTAAGCCTAAGGCAAAGCTTGAAACCAAGACCCAGTTGCTTTGGTCAGTAGGTGGGGGCTTGTTTTCTTCCTACGGGTGGTGGTTCTAGTTAGACACGACGCTATTTAGCACAAAAATTCAGTTACGGTACACCTCGGCGGTCCATGACAGTTACAATAGACATAGACAGAGTAAGGCAAAGTCTCGTATGCCAAAGTGCACTAATAGAATAAAATGTGGGTAAAGGCAGGCGGCGTAGCAGCGGATGCTTGGCCTGACCATGATATGATATCATGGTGATTTCCGCGAAAGGAGCTGCCGAAGCATTCCAACACGTAGTCCGGGGCTGCACCACGAAAAAGATAGAGGGCGCCGATAGCCTTTTTCGCTTTCTGAGCTAAGAGCTTTGCTTGAGGCACAAAGTTAGTGGACTCAGAATGCTTTTCAAACGCGTTTTTAAAGGCTAATTTCTCAAAATTTTCTCGCCCTGGTTGGGAATAAATGACAGCAGATGTAAAAATGCACTGGCACCAATTTTTGGGTAAGAAAGTTCAGATTAGCGAGAAGAATTTTTGAAAATGTCAGGGGATTTTTTGTCTTTTGTCAGGGAAAGTCAAGGGAATGTCGGGATTTTCGATGCCAGAGCGGCACGTACCCTGGCTTTTGATGGAAATAGGTTTCGTACATTTTGGATAAGTAGCGTCAAGTCGTCGGCAGGATTCGTTGCCGATTCCCCCACTCCACTCGGCACACTTCTGTCCACTTTGTAACTTGCTTTCTTAGCCTATGCGTAAGCCTAAAGCGTCAGCTTAAACTTAAGACTTAGCGTTAACCTAAGCTTAAGCTTTAAAATAAGGCTTACAATTACTGTGGCCGTCTGGTGGGGGGAAATGGGCTTGCTCTGTATCGGTTGGTGGTCTTTTTTACCGTATGCCGAGGACGGCAGGGAGGGCAGACTTGAACATCCAAAAAAATCGATACGAACATGGTAATCGGGCGTTTGAGGCCTAGGCGTGCAGTTGGGGCATAGTGTTTTGCCGAGTAAATGGCTTCATAAGCTGCTTAGCTTATCCGCCACCAAAACTGCCGTAGTTGGTCTGTTTCTTTGTCACCAGCCTCGTTTGGAGCCGGCCGCACCTGCCCACTACCTGGGGCAGGGCAGATGTGCTTTGACCAGCGCCACTAGTCTCAATTGCAACATGCCACTGCTCTGAACTTTGTCGCCCGAGGGCCTGTGGAGTGGAGAATCAATTTTACAGTACCTATGTTCGATGCCATTAAGGAAGTGTTACTGGAAGTCAACCGAATAATCACCCCTCAGAACGAGTTCGATTTCAAAATGTCTAACAATTCCAATTCTTCCTCCAACGACCACGCGCAGTACTGCGGCCCTTACAAACTTGAGAAAACGCTGGGGAAAGGACAGACAGGTAGAGAGCGGTGTTGTGCTGTGATATCAGTTGTTTGTATTTGATTTTCGTCAATTCTGTCAAAGAAACTTTGTTTTGCACTTCATGTGCCAGTCGCTTTGACGGGCTGCTAACCGTGCTAAGAGAGAGAGTTCCAGAGGGAGCAGCAATGACTGACTGCTGGTAGAGGTTGATTATTATTTTTCATCATGGCGCGTGTCAATAACGGACAGGCTGTCCCAATGCGTTGCTTGTGGGCAGCAGCTAATTCATGAGGCTTTCTGAATCATCGCCCCCATTTACGCTGCAGTATTAGCACCCCTTGACTCGGCTCTGGCCCCCTTATATAACAAATTAGCATTATTGGCGCAACGCCTCCATCCCGAAATGGGGTAAACAAGCACCTCCAGAGCCCCTTGAGACGACACGTAAACAAGATCATGACAGATCATTGAATTTTTGCAAATCCGATTGCCGGCAAATTTTTGCCGGCGATATCGAAACTAAAGAAACAACGAGATTGGATTAGAAGAGCCAGCTGCAGCACGAAAAGCGGCACCGATTGGAGGACGGCTTGCTTTTAATAGAGTTTCTGATTGCTCTTCATCGGCTCAATTCGACGCTTAATCTGGTGGACTGTGCAAATTCATTTTGGTCTGCTCGCACCTCAGAGGCTTAGGCGGTCGGAGTAGCCGTCCAACTATCGATTGATACAGCTCGTTCCATAGGTCTAACGTTAAATAGCAGGCGGCCCAGCCCCTTTTGCGGGGGACTCGCATGCACAGTTGACTTATGGCCTCCTGGCAGATCGATGGTGCACGCTGAAAAATGAAGCCCACACCCTTGCACGGCGCCGGCAATTAGTACTAGCCCGGTCTAGGTGTTAGGTAGTACAATGGACGTGCTCTCTCTTGGGACGCGCGCCACCGGCAGGCCGGATTCATTTTTTTGTCAGCCGTCAGTTAGGGAGTCTTGACAGTTAATTTGGCCGCCGATCGACCCGGCCATATTGCCCGCTCCAGAAACAAACGCACCAACACCGACCGACAGCGCACGCACCACTCTTGCAGGTCTGGTCAAGATGGGCACGCACTGCATCACCGGGCGCAAGGTGGCCATCAAGATCGTCAACAAGGAGAAGCTGTCCGAGTCGGTCTTGCAGAAGGTAGGTAGGTGGGTGAGGGTTTGCGCCGACTCGATCGATACCTGTGTTTGGGGCACTGATTTATATGGCTCTCCACTAAGTTTCATCGTGATTGCCCGTCGTTCTCCCCTTGTGGCGCGCCGGTTTTTTCCGGCCGCATTGCAGCGATTGAACGGCCGCACACTACTATCGATCGTGCCGGCCGGGCCGAGCGATCGGGCCGAAGACCCGTGCTGCCACTGGCTTTCCATGCATATTCAAGCCGACATGCATCTCTACAGCTTAGCGCACTTGCAGGTGGAACGAGAGATCGCCATCATGAAGTTGATCGAACACCCACACGTGCTCCACTTGTACGACGTCTACGAGAACAAGAAATACCTGTGAGTCACAATGCAGCCCTTTTTCTGGCCCAATTTGCCCATTTCCTCTGCTTTTATGTGACTGCGCTGTCGCTACATGCTTCCTCTACGAATCAAGCGCTTTTGGTCATGTAGGAAGTAAAAATGCTGCCCAGTAATTGGAGACCAAATGGTGCCTATTCCAATTGCCCACATTCTTAATTGCACGCACCTCCCTACGTACTGTTAGGCACTGTCCTCTATGTATTATTCCTTCGTAGTGAGCCAGGCACAACTCAGTGTTGTGCAAATACTGGACATTCAATGTTTTTCAAACAAACAGTGGACTAGAGCTAATTTATAAACACTTATTCACGGATGAGGTGAAAAGAAAATTATTTGAAACCTTTTAAAAGTCACTCCTTTTGGCGACCACAAATACCAACCTTTTGTTTATACAGTTTATGAAACTGTTGTCTGTTGTAAGATACGTACAAATACATACATACTCGTACAGACATCGAGTCGACGGAGGCTGCTGGTTCTGTCTGCAGCGTACCAGGTTTTCCTTAAAAATAAGCCCATGGGCGTGTATTTAGTTTTTGGCACGTTTCACAACTTCAGTTCTAAGCTAAATAAACCCACAGTTGCAGCTATTTGGAAAGTAGTGTACGCATACTGTACATGGGCCGGGGTTGCCAAACCCCCAGCTTGGCCTGGACCCCCAAACGACCCCACCCACCCACCTGAAGCCGATTTTTGTTCCTGACCCCACCCACCAAAATCGCAACGACCGGCACCCGACAACCGGCAGGTCCACCCACAAATTTTCGGATTTTTACTACCCCAACCCATTTTTTCGGCCATTGTATGACTGTACATATGTGGGCGTTTATTTGGAATTGGCAAATGTTTTCTGACTGAGAGCTGTCTGTCTGTAATTTGATTTTTGCACTGATTTTTCGACAAAAACTGATAATATCTCGTTTCTATACTGAGACTGATATGTTTCTAGCCCCAATTTTTTAGATTTAAACCCATTTTTCATCATATTTTTTATCTTTTCCAGGACAAAATGTTTTATCTTAATAACCGCTGGCTTAAAGGCTTTCCAAATAAACGCCCAGGTGGCCACTATTTGGACGGGGCATTTATACGGAAAAAGCCGGTACGTACAAATTAGCGCAGTTGTATTGATATTGTAGCTATCTCGTGCTAGAACACGTAAGCGGAGGCGAGTTATTTGACTATTTGGTGAGGAAGGGTCGTCTGACACCGAAAGAAGCTCGCAAGTTCTTTCGGCAGATCATCTCTGCCCTCGATTTCTGCCATGCTCACAATATCTGGTAAGAGAGTGACGGTGAGTGATGCCGAAGACCAAGAAGCCGAGTGTTTCAGTCATCGCGACCTAAAGCCCGAGAACCTGTTGCTGGACGACCGGAACAACATAAAAGTGGCCGATTTCGGCATGGCTTCCTTGCAAGTGGACGGATCTATGCTGGAAACGAGTTGTGGGTAGGCAGAGCCCAGACGGAATTAATTTTCCAAAGTACCTATAAATGCACTCATTGCAGCTCGCCTCACTACGCTTGTCCTGAAGTTATACGAGTAAGTCATTGGCGGCTGCTTTCGATTTTCAGTCTGTTTGTCTCGGAGTCCAATTTCCATATATTCCAGGGAGAAAAGTACGACGGCAGGAAAGCCGACGTCTGGAGCTGCGGCGTCATTTTATATGCCCTTCTCGTTGTAAGGCTTTACACTATTTAATGCACTTACACTTACACACTTACACATTGCGGTTGCCACGTACCTCTCTGCACCTCTGACTAAACAAAGCAGTTGCCTTCCGTACAAACAAGCACACCCCTTGGTGGTGGGACCGAGGTGGGAAGAAAAAATGGGCCAATACAGAGAAAAACCAAAATGTGCTAAAATGTCATTTTAACCCTACTTTTTAAATGCATTTTTGATGTTCAATATTTTAAAAATCTCTTGCTATTTGGGCAATGGCAAAGGCCTCTTGAAAATTTTAACCTGACGTCTTTCAAAATACTGGGTGCTCCATTGAAACTCGAGCAACATCAGAAAACCAAAGTGTTTATTTTTGAGACGCGCGTACGTTACTGGTGCGATTTGCAAATTGCTTAAAAAGACCCGGTGTGTAAAAACACTCAAATAGTTTGCCTTTGAAGCGATTTCCCCCAGCGAACGTGACTCAGCAGCGGCAATATACGCATGCGATCATTAAAATTTAAGGCGCATTAATGCGTGGACAGTCCAATTTAATGGGTATGCTTATGTGCTAGTACGTACGTACAAAGTCGGCACAAATATCAGAAGTATAGCGGCGATTTTCAGGGGGCGTTACCATTCGATGACGATAATCTTAGGCATTTATTGGAAAAGGTCAAGAAAGGTGTCTTTCATATTCCTCATTTTGTACCTCCGGATTGCCAAAACCTATTGAGAGGCATGATTGAGGTCGATCCACATAAGCGCATTGCTGTAAGCCACTTGGATAAATTTGTCGGACTGGTTGTTACGAGTTTTTTGCAGCTATCCGATGTTTTTCGACATCCATGGGTTGTGGGCAGCGCTAAAACGGAACCCGAATTAGAATTACCTATGGCTCAAGTTATTCAAGTGAGATATCGAAATGTTTTGGCTGATTTAAACTTGCGTCTGACTGATAAAATAACTGCAGACTCACGTTATACCTTCCGAAGAGAACGTGGATCCCGATGTTTTCCGGCACATGAATAGTCTTGGTTGTTTTAAAGACAAAGAAAAATTAATACGAGAGCTGACAAACTCAAAGTGAGTTGTATTTTTAGCAGTACATGCAGATGCAGTAGTACGTACTGTATAGCGTACTGCGGCAGGCACTGCACTGCTTGATACGTAGAGTGGTTGATGTTGCAGGCACAATACAGAAAAGATGGTTTATTTTATGCTGTTAGATCGAAAGAAAAGAAAGCCGGCTTATGAAGACGAAACAGAAATTCTGCTGAGAGGAGCTACCAACTCTTTCGATCCTCCCCGCAAAAGAACTGATTCTGCCAGAGGAAACCGGTATACTGTAGAACCTCCATTACTCGCACCACCACTGGGCTAGGAGAAAGCTTCATACTAGTTTATACTTAACCATCACCTGCAATCTATAAAAATGCAACACCTGCAAAAATGGAGTTGGGACGCCACAGTGTTGCTAATTGGACCTCCGTAAATCTAAAAAAGTCTAAAAATAGAACCGCAACTGGTCTGTAAATTGTCTAACTCTCTATAGATTGGATGCTTTAAAAATTTGCTTGGAGTTTCTCTGTGGTCTGATACTTGTTTAATAGCAGGTGCTGCCATATTTCCTTTCTGCCCTCAACGCAAAGTAAACACTAATAGACAATTTTCAAAGAGGTTTTTCTAGAGTTTTGATAATGTACAAATGGGAAGCACGTACAATGTAAATGGGAATCTTTTCTGGTCTCTGTGAACGTTCTATTATGTGGAGGTTCCACTATTCTATTTACTGTACTTTTTAGGTACAATTACGGTAATGTAACCGAGGGATCGCCCATTAATCCACGAAAGTCGTATACGTAAGTTTCTATGCATGCTTGTTCATTAGGAACTAGGAGAACCAGGAAGTACATAGTGCATACGCACTGTGGTGAATCTATGTATTACTTTTAAACACAGAATTTACCGACCAGCATTTCCGTAGAATGAGTGCTCAAAAATAACGCGGCCCCTTACTAGCTTTACGACTATTTTGGACCGTTTTACAACATGATACTTTTGGCAGATTTAGTAGAGAGGAGAACGGTTCCCAATTCGTGCAACAGCCAGGGAAATAGCAACTTGAATTGTACTGATACCATATATGGAATCAGGTACCGGTTAAACTTTACGGTACCACTTCGATCGAGCCCTTAGGTGATAAATTCAATCTAAGCTCCAGTACTAACAAACTGACTCAGAAATCACTAATTTTTAGCTTAAAATTCGCTTGAAAAGCTTTTGGAAACTGAATTTGGCGTTCCACTGCTGATATTTAAGAGGAATCGGTGTTCTTGGAAGTCCTTTTTATCGCTTTTTTTTGCTTGTTTTAATCTCTAAAATGCTATTTGGCAGCTTAAAATAGCGATTTTTAGCGTCCTTACTGAGAAAAAACGTGCTAAAAACGCATTTCCAGGCGTTTTGAAACTAAGTGAAATTTTTGACCCACCTCTGGGCGAAACCCCCTTCCCCCACGCCTGTTACAGTACATGTATGATCATATGGAATCGGTTCTAGGCATGAATAAACGGGGACTGAGGGGGATTGCCCTACCCGTCAGGTTGCCGCTACCCCACTCAGCAATTTTTTTGAATAATTTCGTATACAAACTCATGACAAAAGCGCTTAAATTCGATGTAAACAAGCTCAGAATAACTTATTTTGACCTATTTTAACGAAAATTTAGCGAAGAAATTTGATTATAGCGAAAATTGAACGTTTTGGTTTACCAACCCGTTAGCCGCCGCTACGACGCTCACCCCCTAAGGATTTCAAAATTCTTTACCCGCTCAAAATGCTACAACATGTCATATCGGTACAACGTTATCGGTCGGCACCTTAAAAATGCTGTGTTGGTTACTTATAGATAAATTGGAAAGGTGAGTGTACAGTAGGTATTTTAGGAGAAGTCGAGGTCGGCACCACAGTCTGGGAGGGTCACCGAACGGGTCTCCACGTAATTCTCCGTTGGCCACTCCTCGCTCAGAGAAGAACCACACGGCACCTCCCGGTTCTGCTCGCTCAACCCGGTACCAGTACTACACAGCCTCCACCGACAGAAATGCCGTCGCCCCCGCCTCTCTCGTCCCCACCCCTGCCGCTCCCCCACCTCCCTACTCGGCGCGGCCCACTCCCCCAGCATCCCCGATGACCGGTCAACAATGGAGGGCCAAACTCACCAACAGCATCAAGAACTCTTTCTTGGGAACACCCCGCTTCCACAGGAGGAAGATGAGTGGTAAGCGTTTTTATTTTTACTCCGCTATACGGTTAAAGAAGTTTTTAAAACACATAATCGGACTGGTGCCATGGTACTGTATGGTGCCACGGGGTATCGGCAACACAATTTTCAAAGTATTCTTTATCTATAAATATTTGGTATCACTACAGTGACCAAACCAATACTCTGACTGAGACCGGTATCTTATACGTACAGTACATACGTACGTATTACAGTCAGGCACTTACCGGTACCGAGGGTAGTGGTACCATATATGGTGCCCCCACGTTCGGCGACTGTGGTGGTACCATATATGGTACCGGCACCATATATGGTACCCCTACCCATGGCCATGGGTGCCGGTACCATATATGGTGCCGGTACCATATATGGTACGAAATCTGAACGGAGTGGTACCATATATGGTACCGGTACCGGAAAAACGCGAAGGTGGGGGTACCATATATGGTACCGTCACCATATATGGTACCGGTACCATATATGGTACCACCACAGACCTCGAACGTGGGGGTACCATATATGATGCCGGTACCATATATGGTGACGGTACCATATATGGTACCGGCACCTTATATGGTACCGGTACCATATATGGTACCACCACAGGCCCCGAAGGTGGGGGTACCATATATGGTACCATATATTAAAGAAGTTTTTAAAACACATAATCGGACTGGTGCCATGGTACTGTATGGTGCCACGGGGTATCGGCAACACAATTTTCAAAGTATTCTTTATCTATAAATATTTGGTATCACTACAGTGACCAAACCAATACTCTGACTGAGACCGGTATCTTATACGTACAGTACATACGTACGTATTACAGTCAGGCACTTACCGGTACCGAGGGTAGTGGTACCATATATGGTGCCCCCACGTTCGGCGACTGTGGTGGTACCATATATGGTACCGGCACCATATATGGTACCCCTACCCATGGCCATGGGTGCCGGTACCATATATGGTGCCGGTACCATATATGGTACGAAATCTGAACGGAGTGGTACCATATATGGTACCGGTACCGGAAAAACGCGAAGGTGGGGGTACCATATATGGTACCGTCACCATATATGGTACCGGTACCATATATGGTACCACCACAGACCTCGAACGTGGGGGTACCATATATGATGCCGGTACCATATATGGTGACGGTACCATATATGGTACCGGCACCTTATATGGTACCGGTACCATATATGGTACCACCACAGGCCCCGAAGGTGGGGGTACCATATATGGTACCGGTACCATATATGGTGCCGGTACCATATATGGTACCACCACCTACGGTACCGGTACCATATATGGTACCGGCACCTTATATGGTGTCGGTACCATAAACGGCGTTAAGTGCCTGACTGTATTACGTTAAGTGAATGCAATCTTATTTCAGGAGCAGACTCTGATTCGGAGGATAGTTCTATGTTGGATACATCGGAGTAAGTTTCTTAGTTACTGTACGTTGTGCATAGTTACCTACGTTGATTTTATAACAAAACGACCTCCAAAGCCACTGCCCAATTTTTTTACTGCGGCAACCGCAAGTCTCAACCGATTTGAATGAATCTTTTTTGAACGAAAGACAAATAAATTCTTAAAAGACTGCTGAAATTGTTAATAAGATACCTTGCTTTAGTTCCTGCGATATTATTTGCCCTCAAAGCCAAAAAATATTTTTGATTAAAAAAACGATTAAAAACAACCTACTTTTGCATCATGAATCTGAACCGATTTGAATGAATCTTTTTTAAATGAAAGAATGATAAAAATTCTTGAAAGATTTGTGAAATTTATATTAAGGTACTTTTATTAGTTCATAGTTGATTAGTTCTTGATAAGTTTGCCCTCAAAGTCAAAACAAATTTTGGCAATACACACAAAGAGCGATTCCTTTGCACTTAATAATAAAACAGGCTCCTACTGCTCAGGCTAATGAGACTTTACTGGTGAAGTACCGACCGTGTGTGTCACCAATAAAGCTTCCTTAGCCTTCAGCAATAATAGGAAATCGTTTTATTCTGAAGTGTAACTGAATAATATCAAGAATGTATAAGGGAAGAATGTTCCACTGCGCGGCCGGCCGCTTGCAGCAGCGTGGCCATGCGCTGCAACAAAATTTCGGGAGGGTGACCGAATTTCGGTCCCCCTCCCGAACGTTCGGGAGGGCGACCGAATTTCGGTCACCCTCCCGAAAAACTCTTAGGCGCCTATTGCAAGTGAACCCGATTTTGGCCGCTCGTGGCTGCTCGCTCGGAGTTTTTAACAAATTCAGCAGAGTTCTCTCTGAAATAATCAGCTGATATCCGGCTGAACAACGGATAGAAACATGTATTTAACATACTAGCTCTACTAGTATATACTGGTATGCGTTACTGATAACAAAACTAACGCATAAAACATACACATACGCAGCCAAAAATTTTGTGCATTTTCCTTGCTTGATTCTTTGCTACCATGATTGACTTTACAAGCATGTAACTCAGATCTAAAAAATCAGAAAAGGCTATACATAGCTTTCAACTGATTGAGTAGAACGTTTTCATTAATAATGATTTGCGTCCATCCACTCCGAGAAAAAGAAATCGCTGTTGGAGTTTGTCGAAAAATGACGATATAGACGAGTCTGTGTGTTTACGCAAACTTTCAAATTGTATAGCAGCCAGGGATGAGGGGGAAACGGCGTTAATTAAGAAAGGAGGACGCCTACCGCTCAAATCGTGCGATACATTTTCTTTGCAGGCGCAAGAAATACCATATACTTTTAGAAGAAACTCGTTTTAGGAGGGACGATCCCTAGTGGCTGAGTAACAAACAAAATGAAATGTTATTATTGTATATTTCCCTCAATTTGTTTTTGCTTTCTTGCTTAAACATCGCTCTCAATACTCGTGGATGCGACAATGAGCGGCCACGAGCGGCCAAAATCGGGTTCACTTGCAATAGGCGCCTAAGAGTTTTTCGGGAGGGTGACCGAAATTCGGTCACCCTCCCGAAATTTTGTTGCAGCGCATGGCCACGCTGTTGCAAGCGGCCGGCCGCGCAGTGGAACATTCTTCCCTTATACATTCTTGATAATATAAATCCCTCTTCTTCATTGCCAACATCACTGTTTTGACCTTTTGATTGTGAGTGCAAATTTCTCAAGAACTAAGCAAAATATCTTAGTAAAAGTTTAATCAATCTTTCAATAATCTTCATTTAAAAAGGACTCATTCAAATCCGTTGAGATTTGCGATTGCTCCAGTAAAAAATCAGCGAGTTTATTTTCTGACGGACCCTGTAAAAACTTTGTCTTGTCTTTCTAAGCCTAAATCTGGGCCTAAAAACCAGGGTTAGTCGGCGAGCGGAGTTTACAATAATTCGGTTGGTAGTTTGCGAAAAGTTGCGACGGTTAGAATTGCATACGTAGAATAACATTTTAGTAAAAAGCTACATTTCAGTCTGGTGAAAAAGTCGTGGTTCGGCAGTCTGACCAGTAGCAACAGTGTTGAGCGCGACGATTGTCATTGCGTCCCGGTGCAGGGCCGGTCCCTGAACGCCATCAAGGCTGAACTAATACGAGCCTTTCTGACGGTACCTCTTAAACTTCTAACTCTCAAGTCAACCCTCTCCCCCTTGCTGCAGATTCACGAGCTCAGTCACAGTGTAGTCGGTCAGAATTCTTTTCGGGTCGAATACAAAAGAGGACCAACTGCCGGCGGAAGCGTCTTTTCCAGAGGCGTTCGCATGCAGGTCTGTCTACTAAAGATTTGTACACAGAAGCTAAAATATTTGCTGCTTTAGGTCGATATTGTTCTAAGTCCACAGGCGGCAACGTCTGCTGGCGAGCCACCAACTTATGTTGTACAATTCACTCTAATAGCCGGTACATTCTGGCTTTTTACAATAATAATATTAATTATTATTATTATCTGATTTTCAGGGCCAGTACGGAGATTTCGCCGATTGGCCGACCATCTGACAGCGATACTGCAAGCGTCGAATCAGCGCGTGGCCGGTTCGAACGAGCAGAACCGCAACCAACACCAGACTCAGAATATGGTGCGTCCCCGTCGACTCTCGGACTCCAGCGTGTCCTCTATCTGCTCCGATAACGAATCCACCAACAGCCAGTCGACGCACGGACAGGTGAGGCCCAAAAAGAAGACTCTCACTCTGCGAAGACGTGCCAAAGACTCCCCCATTTGAAACCTGTAGTTTGCACCTAGTCATTAGCTGCGCTTTAGCTTAAGTAGCCAGAAATAGTCAACGTTTTTCTAAAAAAACATCTACCTATTCTAGAATGCATTGGAGAACAAAAACGTTGACTAAATACCATGTAGCTGCGGCCTTTCAGAGCTCGGCGCGCAGTGCGGTGGGGGACTACCGAGGGTCGCAGGAGCGATTCTTCAAGTCGCCGGTGCCGGTGCGACGCAACACCAGCACTCCCATGTGTCAGCCGTACCCTGCACAGAGCAGCCAATCAACGCACAGCGTAGGCGGGGCCGCCGCACCCACCAATCAGCAGCAATCTACCGCTAGTCGCTCTCAGCCAACCACGCCTCAGCAACAGGCCGCCCGCTATCTTTCACTCTCTATGGTTAGCAGCGGCAAAACCGACCGAGTCTGATTGGCTTTGGCTTACCGTCGTCCTACTGTAGAGGCCTGCAACCATCCATCTTGAACAAACAAACAAACTGCGACTTTGAGCAACCGATAGATACAGTGCGGCACGGTCAGCCAGCCAGCAATTTTGTACCTGATAAAGAAACCGAGCTCTGGTTGAACCTGACCGGACTGTCAATGTACGAGTTTTAGTTCTCTGAAGTACCTCATTTTTAATACTTTTTATCTGCGAGCGTCTCGATGGTAGGGTTTTGCTTTGACCAAAAAACTGAAATAATCAAGCACTCAAAATCAAAAAGTCGGTTGAAAATTTTAGAGCAGGTTCGTTGTCTTTTTGCAGTGTTGAGAGAGGCTCAATCAGTCCGTTGCGAGAGATCCGTTACTTTTTATATCTAGTCGCCAGTCCGATACTGTAATTCGACAAAATTAGTGTTGCCATTTCTCTTTGTGATGCTAATTTGACAGCAGCCAGTTTGATGGTATAAGAAATCTGTAATAATGTGCCATTTTGTTTCTTCTATGGTGTACTGTACGTACAGTATACGTAATAAAAGATACCAAATCAAGCACGAGTCGAGTCCGGGTTGAGAACTATTTATTAGACAAAATAAGACTTCACAGTAGTACACATCGGTGAGCGGCCGAGTCGTCCAGAAAACCAGTTGCTCTGGCCCGACCGGCACAACTGCAAATTGTTCTGGTTTTCCGTCTGCCCGTCCGTCGCTCAGTTAAAATTGACTAGAAATCTCTTATCTTCACCAATTCATCAATCAACGTTAGTACGACCGCCTCTACCCTTAACAGCAGAAGAACACAAACAGAGACAGACAGACAGACAGACAGACAGACAGACAGAGAGAGAGAGAGAAAGAAACACCCGAACGAGGAAACATGTACACGATGGGGAGAGAAGACCCCAACCAACTTTTAAGACCAGTAGTGCGGGACAAAGTTAAGAGAACTGAGATGAACTGCTATCACAAAGACAGAGGAGGAATGCTGAGTGTGCTGCTCAGGCGGTCTGTGCACAGGGCTGTACGGAGTTGAGGTAAGGCGGCGACTGCGTGCCTCCCCAGCTGCCACTCTTTCGGTTGCATGCGTTCTCCTGCAGAGGGGGCACGGCGCCGTCGGTCTGCATATGGACCAGGGCGGTGGGCTGGGCGGGCGCCGGGACTGCCGGCTGCTGAGGCGGCGCCGGACGACAGGCCACTGCGATCTGATCCAGCAGCGCGAGGTCTTTGGCGTCGAGGATGGAGAAGTGGTGGCAGAAATAGCCAAAGTGCATGAGAACGGCGGCCGCCTGGGGCCTCAGTCCAACAGCTGTCAGTTGTTCCCAATGAGAGCAATAAATGTGACCCAACACGTGCCACAACAGGCGACACACGCGGCGCAACACGCAGTCGAAGCTCGGACCGAATGCTTGACCTGTAATACACAACTAGTCACCTGTAATAATATAATGGAGTGAGCTCGGGGCAGGAGGCCGATTTTCCAGAAAGGGCAAAAATCGTTGTAAAATTTCTGATTTTCCTTAAAAAATGGTAAAAAATCCCCCTCCGTTGAGGTAGGGGAGGGGCTGGACGGCGGACACAAAAAGATTGCATGAAATTAAGAAGGACCTATCAGAGCAAAACATGGATTGCTGCTGTACATGAAAAGTTGTTGGTTTTCTACATATCAGCAAAGCAAATCTCGCGACATAAAGCAAGGTTGAGCGTCTTGCTGGCATTGCTCATTCATACCGTAATCAAAGAATTTCGAAGACTTGTATGTAGCTAACGTACGTACCGATAACCGAAACAGTGTTGGATGTGGTGGCCCACTAACATTTTTTTAATTTTTCAATGCAAAAAAATCAAATTCCACGGCACATTGTGTACTACATGCATAAGATTTTGGTCATCAAAATGTGTAACAACTGATATGCGTATAATGAATTCTATACGTACTATTAGGTCGGTACATTTTGTTGGATGTATGTATTGTTAGTTCAGGAAAAACGGTGGAAAAATAACAGGCACGCACTCTATTTTCGATTGGTTCAGATGCAGCGCAGAAAGAATTTAGCTGCTACCAGCCAATCAGGAGGGAGGAAGAAAAGCAAAAGCTCTAATACCGTATTTGGTAGGGAACCCACTATCATCAGACGCAACGGTGCGCTCGATAAAGGACATGACGCAGTCGACGTACTGGGGCGCGGCGTATTTCCATTTCTTGCCCTTGTCATCTACCCACGGATGTTGCCTGAAGATTAAAAGCCCATTAATCCACCCACCACAACACGCTTCATTTGCTTCTTGCGCACTCCCTTCTAATTGACCGACTGTTTGGCGGCGCACAAATCGCAGCGCCATTAATGGCAGCAGGTGTCGGTCTAGCGAGTGAGTGGCATTTGAAGGCAGAGGAGTGTGTCCCCGCCGGTGTCAAGGTCTGTCTGATCGATCGAAAACTTGGCTGCCGCCGCCACCACAGAGCCATCGGTGGCCCAGCAGCAGTCATTCAGCTTTTGCCAGCAAAAGCAGAGTAGTACTACCGTGAGAGCGCACCTCTTCAAAGGGAGGAGGGCGCGGGCGGCGCTGGCTGCCAAATTATCTGACGTGTAAAGTGGCTCATTTTTGGTGTGCGCAGATTAGATAGGAGCAGGAAGCAAACAAACACTTCCCTTGCTTGCTTACATTTGCGCCGGGCCGTTCATGACAGGACACGAATCGCTGGTACAGAACTCGGCCGCCGCGCCGTACAATGCATTGATGTGGTGAAAGAAAGCCAGCACTGAAACAGAACATCGATCTGCATTGCAAACTCGATCAGTGGGCGGTTGGTTGGTTGTGTTCTGCGTTTCCTCCCCAAAAAAGCCACCGCCAAAATCAATACGACCGCCGGCCAAAGTTGGCAGAGAATGAAAAATTGTGGCTACTAGGCCGAACCACCCCTTTTGCGTATATTTACGGCCGGCCCATAATTCAGGCTTTTTGCTGGCGTCTGCAGAGCAGAGGTGGCGTCGCAAAATGCCAATAATATTTTCTGTCACTGACCACCAAGCGAAAGGCAACGGCTGACGGCCGCATCAGCTGATTATGTGCCTTGCTCTGCCGACAGACACGGCAGGTCAGCTGACACCTCATTTCTTACATTTCACATACACAACTCACCATGTGTGGCCAGCCACTCGTCGAGTTGCATGCCACGAGGTAGAATCACCAGTTGTCTGAACTGATCGTTTGACACCGAATCACAAACACACAAATCGCTGCTGTGACTTTTTCTGGGTCCGCCGCCACCGCGATAAGCATGGTCGACGCTGGCATGCACCTTCGGCGCCACCGCTCCGCTCACATGCACGTTCTCCTTGTTGCCGACTCCGTCCGGCGGTTTGCGTCTGGAGCGCCTGAACAAAAACGTCCAACAGTCATCCAGCATCACGAAGGCCATCTCGGCTGGCTACATATAACAACAGTACGAATAAGCTACGCACGCCTGTTTGCGCAGTTGCTCACAGGTATATATAGGTAGGTAGGTAAGCGCTGGCGGACTACAACTTTGTGATTCAAAACCTGTGCAACAAAAAGCCGCACACACTTCCTTGGCCAGCTACCTAACCGAAGCAAAAAGTACCGTCGCTCATGGCTGCTGTGGTGATGAGTCCAGCGGCAACTGTCCATTAGGGCCGACCACTCGGCCACAAGGTAGTCCTTGACTTGTTGCAACACGGTCATCTGGTGCTGCCGCGCACAGAGACGCATTTGAGGTAGCCGCAACCAGCTGCGCCAAACGTTCAAACAAAACCGAGCGAGCGCGGCAAGGAATTAATGTGTCTTTGTGTGTGTATGTATCGGGGCACAGGGTAAACGATGTCAAATGGCTTCAGCTCGTGTAACACTCACACCAAACCACACACGCACAACAACAACGCCAGTCGACACAAAGACAGCCAGCCTATTCTATCTATGTACACAGGAGGACACCGGGCCCGCACCGGCACATCATCATGGTTTTAAAGGTGGGCTGATCGTTTTAAAAATTCCCACAGATAACGTCGTTCGTGCAGAACCGGCTTAAAGCAGAGACAGCAGCAGCAGCAGCGCCACCGCCTGTCCTGTCGTTTGCTCAGCAACAACGGGTTGTTTTTGACGAACGGCACAACTGGACCCCCTCCGCCGCCGCGACCAGGCACAGGGGTCACATGAAACCAGCCGAAACCTGCGCACTGCACTGCGCACTACCTTTCAACCTTCTATTACAACAGCGGCCGCAAAATAAAAACCCACTACATATGTAGCACTCGACTCTGGCTAGGCCCCTAGACTATTTGGCAACCTGTTTTTGCTAACTGAGAGCACTGCTGGGGAGAAGAGCCAATTACTGAATGAAAACAAACCAGTCCGACGGAGGCCGACCGACAGATGGACGGAAGGAAGAAGAAGAAAAGAACAACTCACGTGGCAAAAGTGACCAGATTCTGTAGAAGCATCCTGGCCGCCGAGCAGCCGTCGGTCTGATGGTCGGATTTGCCGGAGCGCAGGCCATGACCGAACAGTGTCATCATCAGCAGTGCGAGAGAGCGGCGCGCAGCTGCTAGTGATTGGGTTGCCCGGAACAAAAAAGGGCGGAGCACCAACCAAGGGCTGTCGACGGTTTATTCAACTCGGCACGGCAGGCGTGTGTTTGTCCATAAAAAGGTGTGGGAGGGCCTGTAGACACTCTCTGATCAAATAACTTAAATCCAGGCCTACAGTAAACAATCGAAAGACAAGACCAGCCTGCCAGCCAGCCACTGCTGACACAGACAGGAGGAGGGAGCGATACAGACGGAATTGAGGGACAGAGGTCAAGGCGGGAGGTGGGCGGTCTTTGTGGAGGGTCGTTAACCAACTAGATAGTTAGAGACACAGCAGTTGGCCCCTTCTGCTGTCTTTGTTCGGACGCGCGCACACGCGCCGGCGACAACGACCTTGTTTCGAAATGTGCGCCCAGTGACGTGGAGAACGCACAACTGGAACCAACCCTCCTACTGGTTTCCGGCCAATCAGTTCAACTCGGACAATGACGGTGGCCAGTTTTTTAAGCCCCCCACCCAGCCAGTCAGCCGGTCAAGGTCCGACGACGATGATGTTGTCGAAAGTGACTTTGTACTGGCAGAAAAAATCCGGAACTCAATTCGCTCGGCCCTTAACTCTCACTCTCTCTGCTCGGGCCACGTGTGGGTGGGTGGTGATCAGCGCAGAAAATACTTTCACACAAGGTCGCGCTTTTGCACCAACCTAAAGAACCTAGAACGCACGCGGCCTGGACGCTGTTTAGCAGGCGCGGGATACAAGCTAGCATTAGTGCAGACAGATGCCACCTTTTCCTCGTGCCGAACCATTGTAAGCAAGACTTATGATGGCCTGAGCCTTTAAAACAGATGTTACTGATTGGTACTATCTAAACTAACACTTCGTATCACAGACAAAAAAGAAGGAAAAGCGTTTTCGATCCAGAGGTCTGACATTCTGAATGAAGAGTCGTGCTCGCAATCAGGCAAAACGAAACTTCATGAAGAGTAGACTCTTTGCAAATAAATAACATTTTCATTATAAATTAAAAACTTAGCTTTATAGTCCATATTACTATGTCGCCAGAGAGGGGTCCAATATGTAACAGGCTCAAAACGTTCGGACATATGTACGTCCTTTAGCAGGGGGTTTTTTCGTAAGGAGGGGGTCTAGAAATTGCTTCAGCTCAGAGAGGAAGTTGAAACCAAGCATTTTTAAAAATCTCCAAAACGCCTATTTAATATCGGTATCAGAAACGCCGAATTCAGTTACAAAAGGATTTTAAGGAAAAAATTAGTGGTTTTTTAGTCAGTTTACCACACAGTACTGGAGCTGCTACTAGTTGGGGAGGAGATCCCTGAGCTATCTCGGGAGTAGGGGTTGGGCTGGGCAGTTTGTGTGAAGGTAACAAACCCCTAAACCTCTTAGTACATATCGTAGCCTCAAAAAATTCAGAACGAAAAGTATACCTAACAAAACGAGTTCGAGACAGTGTTCAAGATAATTAGTTCTACCTATTCTGAAAAAGCAACACAAATACGGCAACTGCCAAAGAGCACAACCTCAGACAGACAAGTAGGGGGCGCAAACAAATGAACGCTATGCCTTCTTTTAACCCACTCAAGTAATCTTTTTGGGCATAACTGCAGTTTACCTACCTAAATTGGCATAGCGACCAAGCACCGTAACCTTGGTCTGGAAACTTTTCCTGCGCTTAAATCGACTGCAAAAACAGCAAATATCGGCTAATATAACTACCGTATCGCGGATTACAGTAACGTAAGCCTAAGCCTAACCCTGAACCTAAGCCTGAGCACAAAACCTAAGCCTGAACCTAAGCCTAAGCCAGAATCTAAAACCTAAACGTGAACCTAAGCCCAAGACTGAACCTAAAACCTAAACCTAAGCCTAAGCGTGAACCTAAAACCTAAGCCTGAACCTACGTCTAAGCCTGAACCTAAGCCTGAGCCTAAAACCTAAGCGAACCTAAGCCTAACCCTGAGCCTAAAACCTAAGCCTAAGCCTGAACCTGAGCCCAACCCTGAACCTGAGCCTAACCCTGAACCTGAAAACCTTAAAAACCTGAACCTAAGCCTAACCCTGAACATAACCTTGAACATAATCCTGAACCTAAGTCTGAAGCTAGGCCTAACCCTGAACCTAAGCCTGAAGCTAAGAAATGAGCGAAACACTATGGTTTTAAAAATACCGTTAACCGAGACACGGTAGATACAATAACCCATATTTACCGTTTTTATTATAGTCCATTGATGCTCAGGAAAGGTTTCCACACAAAGGATGCGGTGCTTGGTTGGTGAACGAGTTTAGGAAGGTAAACTGCAGGAACGCCTTATTTTGTATCTCAGGCTGAAAAATCAATGACAACAGATCCCTACACAACTGCAACAGCAGACAGAGTGGTTTGTGCTTAGTCGTGTGTCTAGTGTACTAGCTATAGGTATAGGAAGACACAAACAGGCGCGTGTAGAAAGAATAAAAGAACTGACCCGAGAAACCATTCCATGGTGTCTCTGAAGTACTCGGGGAGTCGATCCAGCTTGGACGAAGGCTGAGGGTTGTTTGGCGATTTGTGAGAAGTTGACTGGCCGGAGGAGGCCGTGCTGCTCTCACACTCATTCGGTCTCTGCTGTTCGTGGTGCAACAACACATGCCACTTCATCACATCCCACTCGCTCCTCTCCTTCTCTTCACTCTTTGATGCCTTTACTGCACTATAACCGAGGCGATTTCACCACTCTTTCTGTCTAGCTTTTTCTGCAAGCTAACCAAACAAAGCAAAAACTCTTTCATAATTATATCCAAATCGTAGCCGGAACCGCAACTCCAAAACAATATGTATTCGTTGTAGTAATTGTGCCTGACAAAAAAGAAGGTCAGACACTAAAGTTATAAAAAAACTTTGAAATAGTCAGAATATATTCTCAGCAAATCAACTGTTTTTATGCCCTCAGTTGTGGCAACCTGGTACGAAAATGTCTTACAAGAAAATTAGTGTGCTTGGTGAATCAGGGACCAAGGTTATCAATCTGTTGTTTTATTTTGAGGCAGTAACATGTAAGTTTCCCATTTCATTCCAATCTGAAATGCACATTGCTCGAGAATTTTTTTCTCTAACAAGATTTGTCAAATTTTCTCCGAAAGATAAAATATTTCTGCTGCAAACTTTGCCTAAATACTCTGTAGTCCCTAATTCAAGCGATTTCTTCGAAACGGACTCATTTCTAAAGCCCTAACAGTCATTGCGATAAGAACACCAAACGATGGTTAAAAACTGCTGACAAACGTTATCAATACCCTGCTCAATTGCTTCCGGAATCGTAAAAAAGACGACGAATATTCGAGAGTTTACGGTAGCCCAGAAAGATCAGCTGATCGCGTGGGAGTGTTAGTCGTAAATTAAACTGCAACTAGCCCCAGCATCAGCCTCAAAGCAGAGTTATGCAATAAACAAAGCAGAGGAGGGGCCGAGGTTATTTACAGGACAGCAAAGCTGTCTAATCGATGTGTGGGGTGTGAAGTGTGCAGGGAATGTAAACAAAAACGTCTATTGAGTGTCAACTCAAATAAACAAGTCCAGGCCTGGCTGTGAAAACGTGTTTGCATTTAGAACTCGACTCCAAAGCAAAGATTCCGTGAAAATGGTTTACTAGCAAACAGAAACGTCGAATCTATAGGTCAAAATTGCACAGAATGAAAGACAAAAGTAACGTATTGCACTGGCTTCTAGAAAGTTTTACTTTTCTCAACAAGACCTGAGTCCAGTGACAGCAGTGGTGGGTCCGCTGCCGCCAAAGAACCGTTCGACCCCTGTGATCAGCTGGTCAAAGTTCAAGGGGTCGTCGGGATTTGAGCAACGAACCGTGCCCAGAAAAGGGGCTGGTTTAAAGCCGCATCTGCACTGACATTGGCCATAGTAACAGTCTGAGTTGACTGGACACTGAGCCGAACAAACACATCGGTCCCCTAAGCCAGCCTCTTTCAGACATTCGTTCTGCACAGACACATAGTTTGAGGGACACGACTTGGCACATTTTGGGAATTTGCCCAAAACCTGAAAAAGAACATGGCTCAACTACGTACGTTTTCACCACTCGTACGTAAGGGGGGGTATCGCTTTCTTGCCGATCAACTTAGAGTTAGATTCGTTTGTGTCTAGTAGTCAGCCTAGCGTAGTCAGATCGTCTTTCAACACGAAAAATGTAAAAGCGTATATACGAGCTCCGGTAGCCCGTTTGTAGAGGATTAAGGGACACTACCCCTAGGGATTGGGAGTGGGCAGACTACTACTAAAATACGGAATCGACGCCCCAAGGTGTGAGACGGTCGGAATAATGCATGTCGCATTTTAGAACATTTTAGAAAATGTACGGCTATATCAGACTAGCGTATGTACAATGTATGTACCTCGTGCTGCGTTCAGACGGACATCACGCTCACTACTAGTACAGTTGTTAGGTTGAAATTACGTACTTTTGCATATCCTTGTTTGCACCTGCACCTCCCTTTAGCACAGTGCATGGTGATCCCTCCGTCACATTCCAAGTCTGCGTGGCAGGGGTCTCCTTGGTGAGCCAATGGAAGGCATTTGCCATTGATATAGAGAGGCGTTGGTTGCCTGCACGGTCGAGGACAGCACACACTGGTCTTCCAGCCAGGGGCGCCGATTTCGTAGCAATAATGAGTCAACGGTCGACATCTGTGACTCTCCGGAGCGCCAGCGTCGCAGCTCAGAGACATGACCGGCTCTCCGAAAGGACAATAGACTTGGCAGCAGTGACCAACGTAGGGCCGACCGTAGGTGACGCATTGAAAGCCAACCGGACAAGTGTCCATTCTTGAAGTGTGGTCTAACATATCAATGTCATTGGTGTACAGTCTACGGCATGACTGTCTTGGGGCCAGACCGTCTGGACAAACTAAAAAACACACCTGAAAACTTTTTACGTTGTGTGGTGACCTAAAGCAGGTTTCGAAGAGGGACGATAATTTTGAAAGCGCAATCTGGCTGAGCGGGAACACAACCAGGGCAATAATTTTTTACTCAAATCAAAAACTTGTAAGACATCTTTTATAGGGTAGACTTTGAGATAAGTTTTAAACACGGAGGCCCACAAAATGTTCACAAATAAAAATTAGAGAGAAAATCGGTCGTTTAGTGACTACTGTTTTTTTGCGTTGTTTTAACAAGATTTGCTTTATTTGGGCACTGTTTTTTTCAATGGGGACAATTCGAAAGCCAAGTACCTGCCACACAAACATTTCCGATTTGTTGAGTTCCAGGCGCACAAGTGCATTTTCCTAAGTTGCATACGTTTAACGGATCCACACAGTCGATCTCCGATTCACAACTTTCTCCAAAACGAGACGTTCTCATACAACCGACACCTCTAAGTTGAGTTCCTTTCGGACACGCTAGAAGTGTTTCCAAACATAAGCGAACGCCGAAAACCAAAACTCTTACGAACTGTACAAACGCCGCCCTTGACTGTTCCCTGCCAACATTCACATTTTCCTTTGCGACAAATCCACGGAGGCTTGCAAGCACTCTCACATTCAGTGCCTTCACTGTCAGGAGCTGAAGATTTCAATTTTAAGTAATTTCCATTTTGCTCACCTTTCCAGTCCACCTGGCCTGCAGACTTTGGTGTTTTTGTCTATGGTGTGCACTTCGAAATTGGTCGGACAAGTGCAACGACCGTCTATGCAGATGCTGTTTGTGCCGTAACATTCTTCATCGAACAGACAATTGCCACCTACCAGTCGTTCTAGAATTTTCTTTTAATCAACAGACACACATCTAGAATGGTTTAAAGCGGGTTCCTTCTCCTCCTCACCTGCACATGGAACATCCAAAGCCGACAGCAAACCGACGAGAAATAGAAAGTAAATGCTGATTATGGCAACACTAATTGCACTGGACCCTAATGACCACATGGTGACTATGTTGGAACGGAGTTTTACGACGGAACATCCATAAGTGGTGCAGCGTCGGTGTCAGCGGGTGTATAAAACCACCATCCTTGCGTTGGAGTAATTTGCCCGAGGGCATTTTTCTTGGCCCACGCACTCGCAAATCACTCGTTCTCCCACTAAATTTATCTGATCGAGCGCTGATCACAAAACAACTGATATGTAGAAAGAAAAAACTTTATTAACAACTCTACAATAACATTAATTAAATAATCAACAGGTAGCTTTGACTGGTTTGAACAGAGCGCCGAGCAAACTTCCAGAGCCGATGCAACTTTTCTCTCCGCTCAATATGTTCTCCGCGAACTGAGCGCCACATTCGCACGAACACTTGCCATACGTACATCGGGCATTGGCGGGGCATTGCGCAGAAATCTGACACTGCTCGCACAGAGCCACTTTTGACCTCTCACACTTTTCTTGAACTGCAGTTTGACCCGCACCACACTTCTTTACACAGGTTGGGAATGGACCTGAATCGTCCTGAAAACAAATTGCTTTAGGTGGGGCAAAAGAGACTACAGACCGACGTACAGTAACGTATCCTCGCTTGCACCTGCACCTATTAGACGAACAGGTCATACCAGCCTGACCGCCTTCGCACTGTTCGTCTTTCTGACATGCGTCGTCCACGTGTGCTAACGGGTAGCACCCGCCATCGATGTAGAGAGGATTTGGTTCTCTGCAGGGTCGCATGCAACAGATACTGTTCTTATACCCGGCAGCTTCGATCTGATGACAAAAATGAGTTTCTGAAGGGCAACCGTTGCTGGCTCCAGGAGAACAAGAGTATCTGGTCGAAACACTTCCATACGGACACGACAACCGACAACAGTGGCCCACATTGGGTCGACCGAAAGTGGCGCAGTAGTAGCCAGACGAGCAGCTGTCTGTCTTTTTGGAATGGTCCAGAAGGTCGATGTCATTGGTGTCAAAGCGACGACACGTCCTTGTACGGCTGGTGATCTCTGCTCCGTTCGGACAATCTGAATAGTTAGAATGACACAGCTGAGTGACGAAACTAAGATTGGTACGTACAAGCTTTGCAAACACGGCCGGACCGTCTGGTTCCAGGAGCGCACATGCAACGACTTCTGGAGCAAACGTTGAACGGTTCTACACAGTCTTTGTCCTGTTTACAAGCCTCTGCAAACTTGGACACTCTCACACAACTGCTGAACTCCGATCCGGTCACTTGGTAGCCCGACTGACAGGCTGAAAAATTGTATTAATTGTCATCATAACCTGAATTTTCTCTCTAATCCTTAAGTTTGTGACATAAACATTTGCCTACAACACCGCATTTTTATCTATTGTTTTCTCTTTTCCTATTTTTATGCCTTTACGTAGTATGCCTGCCCCCGAAAAGGATCACACAGCGTAAACCAGTCCATTTGAAAACTTACAAACAGAGCACTTTCCACTGACCACTTGACCTCCGTGGCAGACGCACTTTTTAGTTTTGTCGTCACAGAACCAAGGCGGTTGGCAACGAATCGAACAAGAGGCGCCTTCAGAGCCCGGCGCCGGTACGCAGACCTTGATGGTCGATGTGGCATCGGACTCATCAAACCCGACTGGACAAGTGCAAACACCGTCTTTGCATATTGTGTTCGTTCCGTAACACTCTTCGTCGAAACTACACGAACCTCCAACTATTTTCTCTGAAACAATCGGTAAAAAAATGAAGGAAAACACTGCTATCTAATCCCTTACCAGTACAAGGCACGTCTAAGCTGGATGCGAGAGTCCAAATGGCAATGAAAACAAGTAAAAACCGCATCGTGTACCTACCTAAGAGTGTAACTAACAGGGCAAAACTGTACTTTAAAGTGAGTGTAGTGTTTACTTCCACGCAAACGTAAGGCCAGTTTAGATGTCGTTTTAGCCGGAAGGCAAAATCGACTACCCGTTTTTGCTCGCTGCATTGCGGGGGCGACTGTTTCGTAGGAGGTAGGAGTCGGCGTATTTTGGTTTGGTCTTTCAGAAGAAACACGTACATGTACTTTTTACAGATTCCCTGCTTTTGTATGTTAACTGCGTATAAAATCTTATGGCACAGGCAGTGCAGCTCGCCAACCGAGCTAATCTGAATGTATAAAACAGCAGATGTACATACGTATGTGCACAGCCGGCAGTATGTACAGTACTGCCGAAACGCAGTATGAAGCCGTGGTGGTACAAGAGCCCAGTTTTCAAATCTTCTTCGCTTTATAATTGGAGAGAAACAAAAAGAGCAGCCAAAAGTGATTAGCTGAAGGTTGAGAGAGTAAGAACTCTAAAACCTACGCAACAAACAAAACAACAGGCAATCGAGGAGTTCTCAACAAATAACAATAGTATTCTTGAAAGGAAAACTTTAAAAACAATAACAATGTACGCACAACAAACCGCACCTACTTGATCCCATTCACGCTTTCAGCAATACATTAACGTAGTGTAGTGGCTTTCGTGTTTTCACAATCCATATTGCACCATTCCATAAATTTGACACGAAAGCAAAACAAAAACACACAAAATGCTCGATGCATAAGTTAACCGTATAATAATGACACGTGTAAGTGTAGTAGGATTTATCCTAAGTATGCTATTCTAGAGACTCGGGGTTGTAAGGCATTGCATTATAAGAGAGAAGTGGTGGAGTGGAGACAAAGTCAGAGTTCGGCGGGGTCGTGTTTCTGTAATTGTTCGCCGTAATCCGTTGCTTGACTGCCGACGAACACATCGTAATGGGCCAAGATCTCGTCTAGACTTAGCTTCATATCCTGAAATAGGGCCAACCGTTCATAGCAACGGAAACGGCAATAAGCTTTTATTTTTATACGGCTCAGCATCGGTATCAAGTTTGTAAACCCAATCGCAATCTGATCATACATGTGTCGGAAAAATCCCGACGAGGTATGTGGTTTTTCAGCGGGGGTTGGAGCTTATAAAATTGCTTTCCCAAAAAGGTCGCGGTCGAGGGGGGTTTACCGAAATTTTCGGTTTAAAAGGTCGCTAAATTTCTCCCAAAAAAGGTGGCCAAAATTTTCGGAGGGGGTCGGGGGTGGTGGACGGTGAGGTAGCGCCTACCGGCAAGGTGGTATGGCCGGCCGAGTGGGGCTTGGCGAGAGGGTGAACCCCGGCCCATGTATGATTGATAGCGGAAAATCTCAATCCAGCAGAGAAAAACTACGCCGACCACGGCCACGTTTTAGCAACCAAACCACTGCAAAATACCGTGCAGACATGGGCTAACATGTAAGATGATGAGGCAAGTAGGCGCAAAGAGGATAGAGCAGGAATTGGCGACATACTTCGTCTCGGCCTTCTGCGTTAAAAAGAGAGATGGAACACACGTGCTCGGTCGGCTGCTTAGGGGGACAGCCAGGTACCTCCGGCTCTGGGTCAAAACTGTGGATGGGAAATTCAATTTTCTGCGGGAAATTTGAATTTTTGTCAAATATTTTGTTACAAAAAATCGAAAATTTCGGTTAAAATTCAATTTTTAGTTAAAATCTAATTTTCGACTAAAAACTGCTCAAAAACCAGTTTTCAAACAAAAATTTTAGTCCAAAATCTGAATCTGAGGTTCAGTGCGTAGTTGCCAAAATTGATTTCTGTGGCTTAAAAAGTGCATCAGGATGCTTTCTAACAATTTCTGAAAGCATTTAGTTGAGTAAGAGTTATACTTTTCCATCCTGAGACCCCACGCACATGTACGATGGAAGATTCCGGAAGTGGGGTTGATAGACTAAGCGCTAAACTGACATTTCACTGCTTAGCATCTTTCATCAGTGGTCTACAGCCAGACGTAATTGTGACGGAGCGTACCTTATCGTCGTCAGCCATATGAATCAGGTGTCTGGCCTCAGCGTCTGCGTGGTCGAATCCGGAGGGCATAATCCATTCGCGCATCTCATCCCTGTTCAGTTTTCCATCTCCGTCCTTGTCTCTGTGCTCCTTGAACATGTCTCGCTCAGACTGCACCCAATCCGGCTCTTTGCCGTTTAGTTCCGGGTAATCCTCCGGTCGGTACATGTCGCCTGCAAGGCAACTGCGATAGAAACAGCTCTACCGTGCCTTCCAAATACCTATATACTCCTCCATCGTCACCAACCCGTCGCTGTCCTTGTCTATGTCTTGCAGTGTTTCCTGCAAATCTTAGCTTTCTAACACAATCTCTCTCTTCTATGTTAATGTGCACCATCGGAAGTCAGAGAATTAAACACAAGTAAAGTAAGTATTTGTGTTCGCGTTGCACTAAAATAATTTGTCTGTCCAAGAAAGTGTTTGTTAATATTAAGAAAGAACAAATGAAGAAAGACAATAAAAAATCGAGGAAGAGCAGCACGAAAAAGCAGTTAACCTATTCTGAATTAAATTTCAGCCCCAAAGCTGGGTTTAATTCAGTCAGAACCTTAATCAATTGGGCCAATTCAGAGTGCTAATTGAGGAAAGAAAAGCAGAGTTCTAGCGACCTGGTGGACGAGCACTCACCTCAACCACGACGTCTCTCATGTGATCGCAGTCTTCTGGGTGCATGAAGCAGCCGTACTCTTCCTTGTCCAATTTAAAGTCGCCGTCCTTGTCTGCCGTCTTCCAACGAGTCTCGTCTCGTTTCGCCATTCTTTTGTAGTCGTCTTCGCCCTCCACTTCCTGCTGGTCTTGCTCAGATTCAGCTGAAAGCCAGCTCCATTAGCTGCATTAACTCTCACTCACTCCATCCATACTTGTGCACCATCGGCAATTTCAGAGTCAGACCAACTGGTCCTCCATGCTTAGTTGCCATAGTTTGAGGTGAAAAGTTTTTGGGAAATTAAAAAATTTCTAGTAAACATAGAATTTTTCGACAAACCCTGCTTACCAGGTTTCCAGCGATAATTTTGTCCAAAATTCGAAGTTTCGATGAATTTAGGTTTGCGAAAGGTTGGGGTTGTGGAAGGCCTCTATCGATTACTATGATTGGAAGCGGCGCTTACCCTCAGGACCGTAGATGACTTCTCGGTAATGCTTCCAGTCCAGTTTTCCGTCGGTAACCTGGTCGTAATTTTTCCATGTCCTTTCTACATCATTAGCCACGTATCTCTTCTGCATATAATTTATGTGATCTTTCAGTTCCTGTTCCGTGATTTCTCCGTCCCCATCTTTGTCGATTTTAGGCACCAATTTACTGCAGCAAAGGCTTGCATGAGTGCATGAAGATTGAAAAACGAGCAACAAAAAACATACGCTAGTTTGAATTTGCTCTGTTCCGGAGAGAGATCTTCATACTCTTGAGCCTCTTCTTTACCCAGAAAAGCTTCGTGGTCGTACTTGGCGTCGTGCTCGCCATCGTGCTGGTAATGTTCCTTGTCGCTCAGGGGATCCTACAAATCACCTGTCTTTTACTTTTTCTCGCCCACCACAGAACTACACTCAAGCTAGGCAAAGGTAGACATGGTTTGGTTTTCGGTTATATAGGGCTTCCTTTTCAGAGGGCAGCATCACAGACTATCACTAATAATGTCTATACAAAGACTTGTGGACAATTTAAAACCCGGTTTTTCTAGGAATCGACTTTTGTTCCTTTACCTACGGACAAATCTCGACCTTTTTGTCTCCAATTTGGCTAATTTTGCATTTTAGTTCAAGTTAATCTAAAAAGACATTTTACCACCTTCCCGGTCATTTTTGAGAAAATGGCAAATTCTAATATGCGCTCCGTTTCAGCTGAATAATAATTTGCGCTACAAAAATACCAGCTTTTTCTCTAATTGCGATGAACAAGAGATCACTGCATAATTCGCATTTAGAGTCTTTCGGAAGCCGAATTAAGGTATCAGGATCAGGTTTTCAGGGTGGCGGTGTCAGAATCGATTCCAGCGGTCCTAAATACTCTATTCAGGAAGTTGCAGCCATACATGTACTAGGGGGTTTGGGGGTTCCCCCGGGAAAAACCCCCCCCCCCCCCCCCCCCCCCCCCCCCAAAAAAAAAAAGAGTGGGTGGGGGGCACAAAAAAACCACACATATTTTTTTTAAGAAATTTTTTCTGTTTGTTTTGGGGAAGCCCTTTTTGTCATTTTTTGCTTGTTTTTAGCTCTAAAACGCTATTTGGCAAATAGTCCTTACTGAAAAAAAACGTGCTAAAAACGCATTTCCAGGCGTTTTTGAGTTTTTTAAACTTGGGACCCCTCTGGGCGAAACCCCCCATATACCCCCACTAGAGGACCCCCCTTACCCCCTCCCACCAGGTCGGCCGGGATCTGTTACATGTATGGTTGCAGCCAAATCGACTGGTCTGCCTGTCTCCATTTTACGTGAAATTGTCAAAAATTCCGTTTTTCAGAATTTTGCAAACGCTGACTAGCCATATCTCTGGAACCGTTTGACCTAGAAATGTGGAAAAACATCAATGAACTAGCATTTCGGCTGAGGGGTGGTAAATTTTCAAATCCTGAAAGGGGTAGCGGCGGCTATTGGGGGGTAAGGGGATGGTAAGGTAAATTAGGTTAAAATAAGCTATTCTGAGCTCATTTACTCATGATCTAGGATACCTCTATCACATCTGTACAAAATTCTTCCTAAAAATTCCTGAGAGGGGTCAACCACCCGTAAGCCCCTTTTGTCTGGGACGTTGAGTGAGTGCCCTGGCCTGTATCTAACCTCTTCATTCCGTTGCTGTTAGTAGTGCCTATCTTTTTTTGGGCCGAGCGTTGTTTGTTGAAGCCGTTTTCTATGTCCGGCCAAATAATTCGAAACTGCTAATGTTGGAAGATCTTCATAGACCACTCACCTTGACCGAAGCCGCAACAGCGGCAGCAGCCAAAACAAGGCAAAGGAGCAAACTGGAGAGCGGTGTTGAGTCCATTTTGTTGGGCGGAGCCAAAGAAAAGTAAAAAAAAACCAATAGAAGGTAGCGGAGGAAACCGGCAAACAGCCAGACGGTCGTTGGTGTCAGTGGCCGAATCGAATTCTCGACAAATTCTCTGCCAAGGACACGTCGACTTGCGATTTACGGCCACGCGTTGCTACTCTTCTTTTCTTCTTCTTCCTTTACCGCAACCGAACAACTACCGACGGCCACGTTGCAGCGCGTCGAGACCCGAGAAGCGCCACTTTAACGGCTGTTTGAATGACAGCCAATGCAGATTTGCGGCCCATTCGGTCCAGATCTTATTATAACCGTTATGTGGCGTCAAATTATTCGCGTCGGTCTGAGAGAGGAGTTTTAATGCTTGTTTGTTCCGCTGGAAACGGAAAGTTCTACTGTTTTTTCAAAGAAAGATGTGCTGAAGTCTGGAACTCGCTATGCTTGTGTTGGCTGCAAACGCGTTCAGAGAAAGATAGGTGACAACAAAGTTGCGATTGTCAAAGTCAGCAATGAACGAATAACCAAAGACCCGCTGGTCGGGCATTCTTCAGCCTGCGAACCTGACGTGTGAATGAGGTACGGATGAGAGCGATAGACAAATTTTGGCAGCGAACAAACAATTTTTAGAAAGTCGTGGCAGTTTCAATTGAACGGGAAGTGTGTCAAGCTGTTCGCAAGGGCAAGCGCCACCATGAAGCTTACCTTTGTATGGTGCCGGACTGTTTTGTCGCATGTATTTTTCATGACCACATCCGGCTGATGGTGCATGGGATGGTCGAACCTAAAAAAGCGAAACTGTCAGAAGTTTCTTGAGTACTTCGCCACCATGAAGCTTACCTTTGTATGGTGCCGGACTGTTTTGTCGCATGTATTTTTCATGACCACATCCGGCTGATGGTGCATGGGATGGTCGAACCTAAAAAGCGAAACTGTCAGCAGTTTCTTGAGTACTTCGTTTCTAGTACCATATAATACCGGATAATTTATATCGTTATGTGTATAGCAAACAGGAATCAAAGTTCGGTCGAAATTAGTTTTTTCTTCATTTTTTGTTGTTATAACTGTTTTAGTTGATTCTGTAAATAGTGAATCGTTATGTCGAAAGGGAAAACAAGTGAATTTTGGCGTTTTTCGCTAAAACGGAGGTTGGACACTCTGTTTGTAATGCTTGCGAAAGCGTTATCTCAAGAGGAAAGAATCAGTGCACTGGTTAGATGATTATCATCTGAGACGTCACAACAACGATCAGTACATACAGACAGTACATTAATGATTATGTGCCTACCTTCCAGTGCAACAGAACAGCTCAACCACCGTCGTGCCTCGTCGCCGCAGTTCTCAGCTAATTCTTAGCAAGAATGCATAAAGGAGTAGCAAGAATGTGCCGCTCAGCGGCCGGCCGAGTGTCGATGCGCTGTACCAAAATTACTGGAGGGGTCGCGAATTTCGCGACCCCTCCAGTAATTGCGCATGCGCTTTATTGCAGCCCAACCTGATTTCTGAGCAAGAATGACGTCAACAAAATGTTTAGCGATTTTCTACAACGGCAATTCATTGCATACTTGGTCTAAGATCTTCAATCATCACAATAACTAAAATATGTGTCAAATTGCAAGACAAGATTGCAAGATATCTGTGAAATGCATCAGGCTTTTTGCATTTGTGAAACTTTCCACTTTTAACGCAGCACACGAGCTTGGCCATGTACACATGCCACATGCTTGCATATTCTAGATTTTTTACCTTTCTTTCCCTTTATCATGTTGCCGTAGACTTAAGAAATTAACGGCGGCAGCTATATTCCCAAAGGCAGATTCAATATCCCGCTCAGAAATCAGGTTGCGCTGCAATAAAACGCATGCGCAACTACTGGAGGGGGGGGGGGGGGGGGGGCTCTTAGCGAAGCATATGAAAAGGTGCGCTCTTTACAATAATTCAAATACTACAGCTAAAATAAAAGTTTGCACTAATTTTCAGGTCAAACCTTGGAATGCAGACGTCAAACGAGCCGAGGCGGCAGGTCGGATTATGCAAAGTAAACGAGAAACGGACTTTTTAGAAACAGAGCTGAAGCTATTTCAGTTAAAAAGACATAGTAATACATGGGATCGAACAATTGCAGAGCTATACACCTACGATCTAAAATATCTGGAATTGAATACCGGATAGTCAATAGACCCAAAAATACCGGATTATCGGTGCATCTCTACTCGCGCGTACGTACCTAGTACTAGACGCAGTGATCCGGCCTACCCCAGTTCCCACCTCTATCTTTCTCCTTTCTTAAAAAATTTAAAACTATATCGCACATTATTTTTCTTCGATTCGATTGAAAGCCCATCCAGGTATTCTTGGTATAATTTAAAAACGTATTTTACTTGATTATACGATAGTGTTTTTATGAACGTTGTTTGAGACCTTGTTAAAAAGAGTTATTCTATCACTGCAAACAACAACCATTTTACAAAATGGTGACCGATGAATTTTAGCTTTAGACGACCTACAGACAGATGCGAGGCAGCAGTAACTACAGCAATTTATTGGACGTTAATCAAAACCACAGCAATGTGATGTACGTACACATGCAACTTCGTAAAGCATTCTTACCTTTGACTTTTAACGCACGTTAAGCAACAAGACTTCTGCCGGCCCATTCCATGCCCAAATCGGCAAACCAATTTTAAAAAATTTGTTTTTCCTAAGACTAAATCTGAGTATCACTCAGAAACGCTAAAGCTTGAAGGCTTATACGAGTTGGCACGAATGAAAAAAGCAAGAACAAAACTTTTATTGTTAGTGAATCCCCAATACAACAAGACTGCATTGCACAGATCCTCTAGAGATTCCAATACTTACAGACATGTTTACAATCTTTTACCATTAGCATTTCTGTGTACAGGTGACATATACAATCGAACACTCAGCAAGTAAAAAATGCGAACCAATCCAACACGCACTACAACGTCGCCGGCAGTAAAATGCAGTGAACCAACAAAATGGACAAAGTTAAAAACCGTTAAGAACTGAAACTCAGACGGCGCCCGCAAAGGGAAGTACATACTGTACGTACCAGTTTTTCAAAGAATGTGGGCCAAAAGATAGAATGACTTGACTATGCGTGTCTACACTTGGGTCAAACTTTCTGCAACTCAAGTGAACACCAACTACATGTACACACACTGGTGCAAAGGTTACAGAAGAGCAGCGCTAACCGATTTACGAGAAGAAAACTAAAACAGACAGCCAGGGACCGGGATCAGCAACATAAATACGCACTAGAAAGCTCAAATCGACTTCATCTCCACGTCGCAGTTCAGTTGTTTCCGCCTCTGCTGCTTTTCCTCGTCGATACGACAGGCCACAGCCGCGACCAGCGCAGCCCCTTTACCACTGCCATCCTCTGACAACATCAGTTGGAACTAAACAGAACAACACTGTCTGCAGTTGAGCACGCCAAAAAGAGATTATATGACAGTCACCGAGGACCTATACTGTACTTGTTTGACCTAAGCCTAAGGCTGATCTGGTGATGTACAGGATTTCATGAATAGTAGCATTACATTTTGTTGTCATTTCCGCTAATTTTGACCAAATTGGCTGAAATTTGAAACATAGGCGCCAAAATAGGAGACATTTTGTGTGTTTTTGTTTGGTGCACAAAGCTTTGAACTAATCGTGTGAAATTTGTTAATTTCAATGACTACAGAAAAAATGTTAAAACCGAAACTTTTCTTTTTGCTGTCATTGCATGGCAAATGTTCACCAAATGAAATGAAATTGTGAGAAACTCTGCAAAACTGTAGGATATGTTATTGTGGCAAAACTTCATGCATTGAGAATAGAAAGAAAATGAAAAGAAATAAAGTCTTGAGAAAGAGAAAATGAAGAATTCCTGAACAAATGCCTTGTTTGAATGAGCAGAACAGAAAAATAGATCAGTAGGATAATCCTCATTTTCTCAAGACCATGTCACCCTCAGTGCATCAAATTTTAACAGAAAATATCCCACGATCCTGAAGAGTTTCACCAAATTTCAGGTCACTTAGGGAACTTTTGCAGAAATGACAGCAAAATGAAAAGTTTCTAGTTTAGCGCTATAGGCATTCCATATATTCGGTAATTTGTCAGGATTGCATCAAACCTGGTCCCCCAAATCTTAACACACAAAAAATTCCCTATTTTGGAACTTTTGCTTCAAATTTCAGTTAAATTCGGTCAAAATTTGCGAAAATGGCAGCAAAAAGAAATGTTAGCATATTTTTGGGACACCCTGTACTGTAGATAGAGAAAAATAAGTACCTCCAGACCCGGATCGATGAGCTGGTCAATTTTCTGATCGAGCAGCATTTTGAAGGTGGGGTGGAAGCGGTAGACGCTGCCGTCGACGCCCACCGTCACGTAGGGCTTTGCCATGCGATTGAGCAAAGTAGCGATCCCGGCCGCACACAAGGCGGCCGCGCGCGAACTAACCAGCGAACAGACGTAGGCCACGTTGGCACAGTCAGAAGCGGAAATGTTCTCCAGACCCAGATCCTCCAGGATATTGAAGGTGGTTTGGAAGGTTCGGTCCTCCTCCTCCAAATCACTGAAATACTATCTGCTGTCTTTAGCGTTCGGTACGGCCTCAACACAACTTACGCTTCGATTTCAGACACAAACTTGGTAGGGAAACGACCGCGGGTACTGAGGGCGTCCGAGCCTTTGCCGTCGAACAAGAGACCGCGTTCGCAAAGATTCACTAAGACTTGACGGACCAGCTCTCCCATGTACATTCCACTGATCATTTTCTCGAAGCTAAAATTTCAATCACTCTCTTTTTTGCCAGCACGACAAAACTTTCGCCGAATTCCGTTTTGAGCAGTTTTTCGTCGAGCGAGATATTCTATTAAAAAAGCACAAACGTAAGTAGAACAATCGGGATGCAAAATTTCTCGCCTACAAATTCTCACCAATTATTCAAACTCTCAGCCAAAATTGGTAACAGGAAACAATGCAGCTAGCTATATTAGAAAAGACAAATGCGCCCGAGCTAGCCAGGACAGCACAACACCGATTGCCCAGACGTCATTACTGCCAGTAAAGCTTTTTGTTCGACTGGCAAAAAGCTCACTTGCACTCACATTTGTTTTCCAGGATTTATCGAGGCAGAGTCGACTGCGTAGTCCCAAGAAGTGCGAATAAAATCCAAACAACCATCGTTACCAAACGCGCCCCACTCTGTATTTATGATAATCTAGACAGAAGTTGCCCATTTCCCAACAATTCAATTCAAGCAATACAATAAAGAACAACACCTCATCAGGGCCGCCGTCATTCACGTCGATCTCATTATCCAGCTTAGAGCACCGAAGGATTTTCTCCATATAACAAGCGTTGGATCCAGTTCCTGTTTTAGAGGAAGTTGAAATTCGTGTAAATACGGAAAGATGACGCAATCGCTTACCTACAATGACGCCCACTTGACAGCTGTTCTCCTGATGTGCACACGCCATCAATGTGCCTACTGTGTCATTAAGCAAAGCTACCACGTCTATGCTGATGTCCTGCAAACACGCAACTACATTAGGCTGTTCGGAATTATTACAAAAATCATCAAGACAAAATGATGAAAAATGAGAGATGAAAAATTAGTCGATTGCGGGAAAATCAAAATTTTGACATGGTTCAAATGATGCCCTGTCATAACTTACAGAAAAACTGATCTTTTTTTGCTAAAAGTGCAAATTTTTGGTTAATCTTTCCTTTACAATATTCAGTGGCGTATCCAGGATTTTGGAAAGGGGGGGGTGTAAAATTTTGAAAAGGGCCGGGGGGGCCGCCCCCCGAAAAAAGATAAAAAAACGTCTATTTTGTCTTAAATAAGCGAAAATGTCCTCCCTCCGGGAGGGGCTTAAAGTTAAGGGATATTGGGAGTTGAGAGTGTATGGTCGGCCGCGGGGGGTATGGCCGGCCGAGGGGGAGAGGTATACCCCCCTTACCCCCCGGCCCATGTATGGTTCAAATGATGCCCTATCATAACTTTCAGAAAAACTGATCTTTTTTGCTAAAAGTGCAAAATTTTTGGTTAATCTTTCCTTTACAATATTCAACTAATTTCACAGAAAATCACTAAACAAAAATGCAGTTTAGGCTTTCGTTCTTAGTTTTACTGCGACTTGAAGGAGTTGTTTCGGGGTCCAAGTAAAAGATTGGCAACCTTTCGTTTATTAACAGAATTCCTAAGCAGCGTGACCACATCCTCTCCTTCCACTCCACTCGCTTTAAAGCCTTTCGTCCAGGTGATCAATTTAGCGCAAGTCAGGCCTTCTTGTCTGCAGGGGAAACTGAATGTAAAGCCCAGCGGCAGATTCGGCTGGCCAATCAATCCTTGCTCGTCCATAAACTTAGCCAAACAATCTGCGATGTGGTCAAACAGCTGAAACAAGAAGTACAGATTCCCAGCTGCAGACGTTCTCGTCAAATTTGCTAAAACATACAGCTTCGCCAGTTCCAACCATGAGTGTGTTGGGGATACGGTAGATTTTGCCGCACATCTCCGCCTCTTTGCCGCGCAATCTGATCAGGAGAACGCGGAAATTGGTGCCACCCAAATCGAGCGCCAAAAAATTTCCATGCTCCGTTCCGTTGGGCACTGAGCGCACGTACGATGGAAGCATCTTTATGTCCGCCTGTTCGACTAAAACTATTAGCATAAATATCTCTAATGTACATACTTGTTCTAGCGCACCTGTGTCTTTGGACAAGCCTAGAATCATGTTGTCCAGTAAAAGTTGCATAATTTTCTTTAGTTGTTCGTCGCTGAGTTGCAAAACGCTGCATGATTCTTGGATCTGAAACGCTCTCAATTTAGCTACAAAAATAGAAAACGAAGGAAACAGCTGGGCACACCATTTGTCTGTTACTGGGCTGGGGCCTTTTAACGAACGGTCGTAACTGACCCATCAAAACATCCAGTTCAACCTCGGCAACCATACTAGCTCTATGGATTTGGATAGGAAACACGAACGTAACTGGGTAAGAAGAAGACTGGACTCCAGACTTTAAACTTGGCTTTAAATACGGCCACGCTAATACATCACTGGTTAGTTGTTTACAACATCTCGGTCAAAAATTACGTAGGCCCACTCAAGGCATTGTGTGAAAGAGTGAATCATTTTACAAGGAGTAGGTACACTTACATGAAGTCGTCAAAACATTACAACAAAACACTTGTCAAACAGTGTTTGCGAAACTGCGTTCAATGCGAAATTCGAGCTGAGTTGTTTAGTCACCTTTTCAGCCAACGGCAACAACAGCTCATTATTCAAGTTTATCAGTCAGGTAAACCAGAACCAGCCTCCCAGTTTGTAAACGGCCATCAAAACAACTTGTCTGCAACCCAGAAGCGTACCAAGCGGTACACAACCCTTTCTGGCTGAAATAATAAAGAAAACACCGACCAAAATGAGGAAAACCAATAGAACCTGTCAATTTAGCTTTTAGATTGCCCAAAATGCAAATGCGATTTTGGAGGATAATTTTCAAAATTTTAGGCCTACATCTCTTCTAGGGACACCACTATTTTAAACTACAGAAGAGTGGCAAAATTGGTGGAACAACCAGGCCAGTCAGAGCGTAGAAGTGTTGTTTTTAGGTATGCGCAGTTCAAGTGCACTACCAGATCAATTGACTATTGATTGTAGCGAGGCAGTGGCGGTCCCTAGCTGCGAGCTAACGACCAGACGGTCGGCCTGGCTAATTCATTAATCAGCACTGGCTGGAGCAGACAGCGCAGCACGAGGTGTCGGCTTTTTGCTGAGCCGCCACGTGGTCTGTGCTCTTTTCAAAAACTCCAATCACACGTCTCAGATAAGCCAGCCGTAGGTCAGCCAAAAAGCAGCGCAGCAGAACCCAGACACAGACCGCTCACCAGGTCGTTGTTCTGGGTGTCCTGGCTGTCTCTGCGTACGATCGTTTTCAGTCTCTCGAAGGCTCGGGCAGGCATAAACGGCAACATGACGGCCGACAGGTGACGAGAACAATTTGAAACGCCAAAACTGTTGCCGCGCTGTTGACTTTGAGGCGACGAAAGCTGGGCAGCGAGTGCGCTTAGCTAGCAGACAATATTATCAGGCCAGGTGTGCTGACGGCCGGGCCAGCTCAACTAGCTGCCGCTGCTGCGAAGTGGCTGGCCGCCGGCAACAGCGAGCAGAGATGCCGATGACGACAACCAGACGTGACCTTCGACACGCGCAGATAGGCGCTGGGACGTTCAAACGGGAGATCTGCACGAGCCACACAACACAAACGAGCCGCGCCGAGCCGGGCGCAGCGTGGACGGTCGATTTTTAGGAACGGTGCCATAAATTCTGTTATGGCCGGGGCTCGCTCAAAATCGATGCCTAACTCGATCCAGCCGGGCCAGTCTATGACGAAGACTGATGTTGACTCAACGTCAACTCACGTTTAGAGCAATGGGCGGAGTCAAGCCAACCTGCAACAGCAAAAAACGCCAGAAATCTGGAATCTCTTCGCAGAAATTAGCATTCAGTATTCAAATTTCCATTGATCTTAGCAGTTGGGGTTACCAAATGTTTTAGCAGCTACTCCGATTTGGGATCTCAGAGTTTTTGAGTGACCTGTAGCAGGCCGTTTCAGGTATTATTGGGCTGGTGGGGTTCCAGGCCCCCACATTCCAGTGCGTTTAGCTTTCATTTTACAACCTTAGATATCTGCTGAATTCGATGACGCAAGAAACAAGCAGACTGCTTTATCAACAGCTTGGTAAACAAGCCTAACCCAAACATGAGATAAGTAGCTATCCACGCACGATAAATATTCCGTAAACAAAAGTGCAAAGTGTAACCTGTGCAAATTTGGACTCCTCGTTTTTGAGGTCGGTCAGCGATCGGCGAGAATGCAGTTCGCCGTGAAAATGGTTGAAGTGCATCTGGTTCATCTCCGACAGAGACACGGCGCTGTCAGTCTGGTTCAGTTTCAGCAGAAGCGTCTCGGTGTCGTCGGCGTTGCTCACAATCGGCACCTGACCGTTCTGCAAGCACTTCAAAGACGATTTACGTCGGCGTTCCAACAAAGTCGCCATTTCAACTCTGCAACTAAGTCAGTTTACAGAAAACTCCGACTACACGTCGGGCTTGGCCTGGCGCACGGAAAGAAGAGTGAAAGAGAGAAGCTTCCAACTGGGGAGTGTTGTTTTATCGTACCACGTGGCCTAACGCAAACGATAACAACAGGCCTATCGAGCGCGCCGTCGGCGCACTGCCAGACACCCACCCACATGGCCGCCTGTCTAATGTGTGATGCACGATCGGACGCATTGCACCGAGCGCCCAACAGATCTATAAGCTACGTCAAGCTCTTTTTAGCCGGCTCCTTTTTACAACTGTCGGTCGGGCGGCTGGTGCAGGCTATGACGCATTTCGTTGTTTCACCCCCTGACGCTCGCTAGCAGTAGACATGGTGGAACTTTTGGGTCGGGTTAATTTCGGCGCGGCCAGTTCGGCGTGTGTCATTTGGGCGCGTCTCATGTCACGGCGGCGCCTGACGAAAAATATTTTGAAATTAAATGTAAAAGATAAAAATGTGGCAGGCTACAAATTGAATCCGCGCCTGACGCAACCAAACGCGACGCGGCGGAATGTACAGCTCCCGAACGACTGAAATAAACTCACCACCTATCAGAGAAGGACTCGAACTGTCTTTGAGTGAATAACAAGCATTAGGTTGCAGGCAAATAAGCGAGTATTGTTAGCCGTGGCAACAAGCCCACGCAACGCCGCGAAAATTATGAGTAAGTAAACTGCATGAGCCTGCGCTGGAACTCGGCCAGAATGCGTCTGCAATCGAAAAATCGGCTAATGGCTGGTGCGCTAGTTGGACGAATATTGGATTTGTCTTTCTACCTACTCCAGCCTTTTTACGTCTAACGAAACACCGACTAGAAAATAAACGTAAAAACATCTAGAAGATGACATCGAACCTCACTCATGGTCCTAACAAGGACAACTAAAAACAGGTCGAACTGACTAGGCAAGGTCGCAGATGCGGATCAGTTCGTTAATAATTCGCTGAACGATCCGCCATCATTTGATGCGTAGCAATAAAACTTGAAAATGTTTCGCCCTAATAGGCTCTGCCGTAGTTTTCTACAATGCTATCAACAAAAATATAAGACACCATCTACGCACTGTGTACATGTACAGTCTATGCGGCAATTTTTGTGATTGAGAATTTCGATATTAAACACTTCCTCCAGCCAGTACGGATTACTGGCTTGTAATTGCTTAGGCTAAATACGCAGGTTTCCAGGGCGCGGTTGTATAGACAACTTTGCCACTAAAAAGGAGATACCTAAACTTGTCATTGAAAGTTAGTGATGCAACAGGGAGCGGAATACTCCAAAGTGTTAATGTAAATATTCTAAACAGCCACATGGGTACAGCACTGTACGTACGTACTGTAGGTACACTGTACTACGTACGTACGATACATGGGCCAAAAAGAGAACGTACCAGCAGATTTCTCAAAAGCAAAATAAGCCTCACGTGTACCAGATGAAAATTAAGGGTAATCGCTTTATACCAATGCGTACTAAACAAACATCAACAAACACTTTTGTCGATCAACGTTTCTGTTGCATTTCGAGTGACTTTCGGGCCATAGCTAATGCTCCTTGCTTGGTTAGGTTGCCTCCAATAAAGCCAGTTGTATGGCAGAAGATTGTTCCGTCAATGCCCGACTCCTCGGACAGAACTTGGTCACGCAGCCCTCTCCAGCTGTCCGGCAGAGGTAACCTAAACACAACGCATACTGCATATACAGTAAAAATGTCCTCTCCATTTGTTCAGGTTCACTCCAACGTTTCGTTCTGGGTCCGTTCTTTATCGATCCGGCTCAAATTTTCATCAAAAAAATAACAAGACATCTGGCTACATATTGTGCAGGTTTGGTGCAAAAATTCTGACTCGTGCTGATTTTAAGACCCGAAAACTAAGAATCAGGGTGGTCCACGCAAATTCAATTTTTTTCGGTAATTCAAAGAGTGCGGCTTTGAAACTTGCAGGAATGATTGTTGTTGCTTTGGGGCATAACAAACGGAGTGGGCAGCCTTGTATCTCAAATGGCACTAAAATCGGGGAATTTCAAAAACATGACCGAAAATCGCATAGTTAAAAATCCGCACCTCGAGAATCAAAGCATTGAATCAGTTGTTAATCAATACAGATTTTACCAGTAAGTTGGTCAAATGAATGAACCTGATGTCTAAACTCAGTTCCACATCATGGAAGCCTTTCCCACGGTGTTTTTCGGAAATCGAAAATCTTCAAAATCTGCATTTTACCGGTTTTGCGAAGAAAGTCACATTTATCCATTTTGTTTTTGAAATTCGCCAATTTTAGTGCCCTTTCTTTGAGATGCAAGGCCCACTCAGTTTGTTATTTCCAATAGCACCAACAATCATTCCTGCAAGTTTCAAAGCCGCACTCTTTGAATTACCGAAAAACATTGAATTTGTGGACCACTCTGATTCTTAGTTTTCGGGTCTTAAAATCAGCGTTAGTCAGTTTTTTTGCACCAAACCTGAATAATAACCTGCATTGTTAATTTCTGCTGAAAATTTAAGACAAATCGATAAAGTTTGAGTGAGCCCGGAAAAGTGGAGAGGACATTTTTTTGTGCACTACTCTACTGTACGTACGTATATAAAGTACGTTAGCTTGCAGTGCACTAAAAGAAATGAAAGCCCTACAGTACCTCGAAGAAAACGGCTCTAACTTGCTGACAGGCACGCATTGCACCCTCCAGTTGCCATTTTGGTCTGGAAAGAGAACGTAGGTTACTTTGGGACTGTCATTGGGCAGTTCGCTTTCTAGCGAAAACAGATGATCCTTCCAAGGCAATCCGCCTTGATCCAACGACAAAATCTGACCGCTTTCATCCTCCTACAACAGACTGCAGAAAACTCGATTTGTGGATGACGCTATATATGCCGGACAGTACCTGTAGTCTGTTTTCGACAGCAGCTTTTACCGTATTTCGAGCAGCTAGCCAGTTATCGTTGTAATACCGAACTCTGCCCGTCAATTCATCTCCTACTAACTCCATTGCCGATTGAAAACGCTCCTAAACAACTCTGTATCGCATTTACAGTAGATTTGCTGTTCAGTCTGACGGAGTTGAGCTCAGGATGCTGGCTTTGAATTACGTACGTAGTACAGTAGCCAAGCTACGTACTGTATGTTTAGGCTTCGGGTAATAAACAGTATGCACGCCTATGCCTACAGTACTGCACAGTATGTTAAACAACACTGATTGGCACAACAGGGTCATACAGGTTACGGTACCTGTTCATTGACATTTTTCTCGTTCCAAGCTGGATTCAAGTGAGCGACTCTGTGGGAAAGTGTCGTAGTTATTGCATACCTATAGCACAATAAAATAGACACGGTATAAAAACAAAACTACAGTGCACACTGAATGCATGCAGACACAGCGTTGTATCAAACTCAGCTGCCCACTGCATACCTATTGCGTGTTACTACGTACAGTACCATAATTGAGGCGCCGTCGCGACAAACGACTTTTTAAATAAACAAAAACATTAATGAGAATGTGGGATTGTGAGGTGGTATCAGAAGAGGCAAACAAGTACCACTAGTGAGGCTCAACACTTAACAGATCAGGACCACACTCCCTACGAATTTTCCGGGAAGCAATTAATATTTGTGCAATTTTCACAATTTCACACACTAAAATTGCAAAAAGTTGTTAGTGAAAATGACAATTTCTGGCTGCATTTGAGTGTAACCAGCCATTTTCAGCGATTTTTGCCCAAATATAGCTTTAACGACTTCTTTGTACTCCACTCCCGGAATTTGGCCCGATCTCCAGCGGACGGGCTCAACACCCCTCCTTCTAGGCGAATAGCCTGTTTGTTATATATTGAAGAGAGAGCACAGTTTACTGACAAAACAACAATGACACAAGGGTTAGACCAGTATGGGTTATATAGTGCGAATCTCTTGCATCACTCCCCCTCGGACGAGCATCGAACCGGGGCTACACCTGTGCCTGATGATCGTCCGGCAACACAATGGATCGCTGAGATATTGATCGCGCAGTCGGTACGACCCCATCGGACAGGAATCACGTCAAAAGAAATTGGCTCGCCGGGGAACAGAACTGGGGCCGAGTGAGAAGAATGAGGAGTAGCAGAGGTGAGAGTAGACGAATGAATGAAGCAGTCTGAGTTGTTGTCGGAACGGGAAACGAAACCATAGCCGATTGCAGGATCGAACCACTTGACCATGCCGAGAACTCTGGTAGCGACTGGAGCAAGCTGGTGATCACTCCCCGCGGACGAGTGTCGATTGGGCTGTCTCTGCGCCTGACAAGCGTCCTGGAGTAGAAGGGAAGGAGAGGACGTCTGGGAGTGGAGAATAGCGGTACGGCGGACAACTGGATGAACGGGGGAGACGGGAGTAGACTTGATAGGAGTGGACTTGGGCGTTGACTTGGGAGAGATGGGTTGCGAACGACACTGGCGAGCGAGATGGCCGACTTTGTTGCAGTTGTAACATCTGGGAGGGGAACCAGTGGACGCGCGTTGTTGTGGGGTTGAAGAGGGAGACGAACGTTGAGTGAGAGAGTTGTGAACCACTTGCTCGGTGTTGTGGTACCTGATGGCCTCTGTAACCACCGCGTGGATGTCATGAGGGTGAGTTGGATCTGAGAGATGGTGGACCATGTGTTTCTTGACGTGGCGAGGAAGCAAATTGATGTAGAAAGCGGAGGCGAGGGTGTTGGCATCAGGGAGACGAGAGAACTGTTGCTTGAAAAAGTGGGAAACTTGATGACGTCAGGAGTTGGTTGATGTTGAAGGAGTGAGAGGGCGATGTGGATCGGAGATTCTTCGGGTTGCAACAGCAGCTCCAATGCGGCGAGAGCTGACTCGAGAGTTGTGGTTTGGTCCAGTGGAAGCGAATGGAATTGTTGTCGCGCGTCGGGGTCGAGAGCGTCTTCGATGACCTTATACCATTGGAGGCCGGACTGCTCGATAAAATGATGGATTTCTTCTGACCATCGGGTGAATGTGATGTCGTTGGAAGTGTGGTTGAAGCGATATGTAGTTGGACGTGGCAGGTTGACGGTAAGCTGAGGATGTGTGGTGGACGGGCGCTCATGAAGAGTGGTTAGCAGATGAAGTATTTGTTGTTGTTGAGCGGCCAGGAATTGTTGCATCTGTTCTTGTTGCTGCCATAGAACTGTGTGTACCAGTGAAGGCTGTTGGATCGGGGTTTCATCAAGGTTGTGCAGACGGGAGGCAGAAGGGAGAGGCGTTGATCGAGCGGGTGAGACATCTGTAGTATTCGAGAGATGAGTTGAGGAAGTGGAAGAGGAATGGGAGACTGGAGCGGCCTTAGGCTTGCGACGAGTCGAACGTCTAGGCGGTTGAGTGGGTTTGGCCTTCGGCATGCTGGTTGGATGTACGAACGGGTTGAACGGACGGATGAACAACTGACGGTTGAATGGAGAGGTTGAAGTTGTAGTGGTTGTAGTAGAAGTAGTCGTAGGAGGAACGCGGAGGTAGTAGGACACAACAACACAATGATGCTCCCGGGTCTGAGAGGCACCAATGAAGAGAGAGCACAGTTTACTAACAAAACAACAATGACACAAGGGTTAGACCAGTATGGGTTATATAGTGCGAATCTCTTGCAATATGTACAGTACGTACTACATGATAAGAGGGTTGGACCACCACGTAAGTTCCGGGCATTTCAAAACCTTCTGAACGACGCCACCGTACCGTAGCATCGATATCAATCTTACATTGTAGCAAATAGCACTGTCTGTTTGCCGCGCCCAACTTTGTGTTCTGTTCGCATAGTTTGGGCGAAATAAACTTTATGCGTACTACTGTTGTTTGGTATAGGATTTTGAGAAGGTGTATGTCAACTGACACAGTCAACTGGCAAATGTGCATGGTAATTTGTGTGTACACATTCAGAAAAATAATGGGTATTTTTGTGTATTTATGTGTATGTGTATCAAAAATATACAGAAAATTCAGATTTTTGGCCAGATTTTGAGCGAGAAATACTAGAAAACCATATCCCTCATAGTCAACTTTTTAAAATTGGGATAGCTTTGAAGTTGAATTACTAAGAGCAATTGAAAGACTTTATGACGACTTTTAGTCTCTGTCAGTACAACAAAATTTTATCGAATTTTGCTGATAAAATACACATACACAAAAATACACATTTCGAGTACTGCTTGTGTATGGTATTATGTATGTGTATCGGAATTTTCAATGTGTATGTTAATGTGCATGTGTTAAAAAATCAATGTGCATTTTTGTGTAATGGTAAACGTGTGTGTGTACACACAAACAACAGTACTGCGTGCATACACAAGTAGTCGTACCTAGGCAGTCCATCAGTCTGGCTGATTCCGTTGTCGACAGCGTCGATTTCTTCAACAAACTGTTCGTAGACTTTGTGAAAGAGAAGATCTATACGCGACCCATCGCCACCCGCATCCAGTCCAGTCAGAGCACCGATTAGCCGTTTTCCAAAGAAGGCATAAACTAGACCGGCACTACTCAACTTCGTGTCAAACTCCAGAACTCCCAGAGAGCGCATTGTGTGACTGAACTCTCTAAAAATAAGATTTTCTACGCACACATGCGTACTGTACGCTTGTACATACATAACTTACAGATCTTACAGATAGGTTAAAAAACGTGCACATGCTGTTTTATACTATTCACTGTCATACTGTACTGCATGCATGTATATACTGTACTGTATTGATCGGTTTGTATTACGTATCACGCGCATAGAATATAGTGCAGTAAAGTTTCGGACGCTTTATTAGGTCAGGGAAAAACAGAACAGATTAACAAACGAAGACCATTGACAACTAATAAACCGGTTAAGATCACGGAGGAAGCAAAAACACAATTCTGACCACTTTTTTCACGTGCTGGGGCCAGCACTACATGTTGATCGTTCGAGGCCAAACCATCAATTTTCTGGGCAGCGTTGCAACTGTTTCCGTAACACAAGCAAACGTCGAGATATGTGTGACGCGCAGCGTGTTTCAACTGAGGAGGCAAAAACTCTCGACTCAGCACTTGAAAGCACTTGGTTTGCCCTTAAAGGTACAAAGCAGGGAACCATGTTCTACGTAAACTTAGAAACCTCAAACACACCAGTAGGCCCAAAACGCATCAGTTCTCGACTGTGCTGATTTAGAATTCCTCCAGGAGGCCACTTGAACAACGAGCCATAACAACCTCTAATCACAGACTCCCCTTGTTTGCTACCTATTGGACAAGGTCTACGAAACGGATACCAAATAATTCACACGAAACCTGTTAACCTGCAACATAAATGGGTTGGACGGCTGTGATGCACGTGCTGTGCTGACACTCTGTGAAGCCTAGTTTTAGTCCTTTGGACAGGTCGCGACAGGCGTCGGTAAAGTTGCCGGGTTTGTGAAAGATCGTGTCAAAGCCGTGGATATCCTTGAAACGGAGGCTCATACATGACACGCAGTAAACCGGCTGTTTTGTGCTGCCCACAGAAATAAAAAAAGAACACACGAGAAAACTGGGCCACAGAATAGGATTCATCGTACAAAACTGACAACGTAGCCACAAAGCTAAAAACTCGGAGCACCGTTGCAGTGCAGTGACAGGTGTTTAGTGTACAATCTGTACGTAGTACGTACGTACGTACATCAGCGCTCTGGAAGTTTCCAATCTTAAACGGGCTAATGCAAAGCAGCAGGAAAATGCCTGCTCAAGAGTGGCACGGCGTAGCTATAAGACCACACTCATAACTTTAAATGGTAGGAATTTATAAGTTTAATTTCACCGTGACCTCAGCCAAACTGCGCGGCCAGTACAAACTTGACAAGTGGTCAAAAATTACAACTACAAAAAGTCTTCCAGTTCAGAGCAAATTTCAAACAATTTTTCATCGGTTCAGAGCCTCAGCTCGCCTGTCTGCCTACATACCTACTGTGCTAGTTTAGAGGCTGGACGCAATGCTACCGGTTGCAACTGTTTTGTTGTTGGGTGAGTGGCAGAACCACAGTGGTGCCATTTTAAACAGTCACCAGTCCCTTAACATTTCAGCAGCAACCATCGGAGCGCGTGAGTTGAATCTGAAAGAAAAACGGTTCGTGGTGCAAAAGCTAATAAACCTCAACCGTCACTGGTATCAACAAGCCCTGCTGGGTCTGATGAAAGCCATACAGCAAAACGCGATCGGCCACATTCACAACAACTACGGAATCAAGATCAGAGCTCCTTGCTTCGAAAAGGTGAACGAAATCGAAACGAAAGCTCGTTGTGTTGTGGCAGTCCTGGAATTAAGAGACAACCTACTCCACCGGAAAACCTTTAAAAACTACTATAAATGGACCGGAAGTTTTAAACAGACAACCTTCAAAAGGAAAAGACGCTCTGTGACTGTCAGATATCTGCATAAGATGCCCAATCTGATAGCCATGGAAGAGAAACCTGCCTCACAACCAGCCAGTATGCTGGTCAAGACGTTACAGAAGATTCTCACCAAAGGTCAGTCTTCTTCGTGGAGGAGCCACTACAAAAAATTGAACCGACTGTCCAAGTTGAGAAAATTTTACGTAAATCACGATGAACGAACGCCAAGCTCTGCCAGAATCCTGTCACCACGCTTCCTGCCCATTTTTCCTACGGACCAGAGGCAGATAAACTTTCTTTCGCCAGAAATTTTCGGACTGGACAAAGGACTTTTGCCGTTGGACAGTCTGTTAAGCAGTCTGAAGCTTTCAGACAGGAACTCATGGATCGACTTCTTAATGGACGTTACAGGTAAGCATGGAAACGAGAGAGGTTCTCTGTTATGCAGCATAGCCTGTCTCAAAACCATGTAGGTTGTATTCTACAGAAATTGGTAATTTGTTGTGTAGGTGCTTCAAAAATGCTCAAAAAAATTTGGCACCAACTCAATAACCCAAGCACTGACCACGAACGGGTACTGGCAGCTCAACTCAGACTGGACAACGTATGGCAAGAAGTAGCTAACAGCTACAACAACCGACAGCGACAACAACTGCAAGACAGAGGCTACACCTTTCTGACCAGCCAGCAACTGTCACAACTGTACGGACCGAACGGAATCTACAACGACTCCCTACCACGACTCAGCTTTGATTTGGACAGATACAGCAGATTAAGCGAGTTCGAAAAAGAGCGCCAATTAGAGAAAGTGGTGAGAAGAGTGGCCGGGCAAAAGAACAACATTTACCTGAAATGGAACAAACGTCTGAAGGACCCAGTGACCCTGCAGCCGGCCGTGTTCAACCCCGGAATTCTGTCTCCAGGGGTGCTGGGTCCAGTTACTCTTTCTCCCAGCGTCTTTTCTCCATCCATTCTCTCTCCTAACGCCCTCAGCCCGCACACTCTAAGTCCAAACGTGGGAAATCCTAGCATTCTGTCCCCTAACGTTCTCTCACCGTCCACCCTAAATCCAACCGTGCTTAGCCCTTCAATTTTGTCTCCGAGTGTGCTCTCTCCATCTGTTTTAAGTCCGTCCGCTCTGGGCATAGCTGTTCTGAGCCCGGGAGTCTTGAATCCGTCTATTCTGTCTCCGAGCACATTAGGAGGAAGTGTGCTCTCGCCTGGCGTATTGTCGCCCGGCGTACTTAGTCCAGGACTATTAAACGCCGATGTACTCTCCCCGAGTTTGCTGTCATAAAACTGTTTTCTGTTTGTTGTATGAATGGCTATTTTAAACTTTTACAGCACCGGTATAAATCAAAGTCAATAGAGGCCCACCTTTGATGATGGTCGAATCGGTTGTTCTCAGGCTCAAACCGAGCGCCGACGTCCACCACTACGTCACATTTCGATAAAATAGTGGGATCGCGAGTTCTAAAAACATGTAACAGTAACTGTTTTGAGATCATCGCTTCAGGCGAACACTAATCTATTTAACTTTAGCTAACAGGCGAACACTAATCAATCGCATGCACTCTAAACAAACTTGTTTGTCTGAAATTCCCACAGAATTTCGCTTAACCACAAAGATCAGAATCAAAAGGGTCAGCTCATTAGTCGACATAATCGACTAACCTCACCACTTCCGCGTCCTTCCATTCGGGCAGTTGTTTCAACATAAAGCACGCAAGCACTTCATCAGAATGAAATTTTCCGTCGTGGGTTCCAATCCGTTTCATGGCAACACGTACGGTCTTTAACATTTATCTACTGCAAGAGGAAAAGGCTGGTCAGGACAGAACAAAACAGAACGGCAAGAGGTTAAAGAACGAAAAAGTACTGTCGCATGGGTGGCACAGACCGTCGAACAACGCAAAATATACTCACTTTATCTTCGATTTATTACATAACACAACGAATTAGAAAAGAGCAAAAGGAAAGCACTTGACTGACAAAAATCAGCGCAAGTGAGTCAACCTTCAGGACGCAGAAGACTTCCTATCCCAGAGTGACTCCGGCAGCCTGTACGTAGGCCTGTATGAACTGCTGAGCGCCGGGTTCTAAGGTGGGCAGAAGACTGGGCAGGAGACCCGGCTGGGCGACAGACAACTTCTCCAGAGATTTAGCCAGATAGGCTTTCGGTTCCTTCACTCCAGTCGGGTCGGTTTCTGCTTTCGAGGCGAAGGCCAATTGTGAGTAGGCGGTGGAGTAGCCGGGGTGCTCTTCCACGTCAATGAACTGGTCGTCTTCGGATGAGTCTGCTTCCGGCAGCTCAAACAACGCCACTAGAGCTTGCAGCAACTGTCCCCACAAACTGAAACTCTCGCATTGGACCTTAGCTCGGTCTCTATTTGAAACTACTCAGTCGACTCGCCGATCGCTATGAAACGCTGCACGCACTTACCATTTAGAACTTTCCAAATCACCAAAAAACCGACTTTTTTCAAAATACTCCGACAACATACAGTCAGGCCATACATGTAACAGGTCATCCGCCGATGGGGGGAGGGGGGGTTGGGGGGGGGGGGTCTGGCGCCGGCCGGGGGGGTCTGAGCCAAAATTTTGGGGGAGGGGGAGGGCACTAAAAAACTCTCAAAAATCGAGAAAAATCGCAATTTTTGGCCTAAAAATCGTCAAAAATCGCTAATTTGGGCTGAAATACAGCTAAAAAGTGCTGTTTTGCAGGCGATTTTGGCAATTTTTGTGTGTGAAAGTGTAAAAAATTGCAAAAATTTGCTCGAAAATTTACTTGCCAGAAAAATCGGAGGGGGGGGGGGTCGGTGAAATCGTCTCGGGGGGGGGGGGGTCCCCATCCGGGGGGGGGTCTGGCCTAAGTCGGGTGGGGGGCAGACCCCCCAGACCCCCCTGTTACATGTATGAGTCAGGCACTTTACGCCGTTCATGGTATTGGCACCATAAGTCTGCGTCTGTGGTGTATTGGTAGCAACTCAGCCCGCCATGCACCCAGCGTTAGACACATAGTAGGGGTTCGAGCCCGGTGATTGCCTCGCATGTGGCCCTTTATGGGTTCTTTACTGGTCTGTCCGGTGTAAAGTGTACATGTGCGTTGTAATAAACCTTTAAACCTCTAACCGGTACTTACCACGGTAGTGACACCATATGTAGGGATGCAACCGAAGTTCGGTATTATTCGGTATGAACCGAATAATTCGGTTACTAGTACTATTCGAATTCGGTATTTTTCAAACCGAATAATACCGAATATTGCAAAACCGTTAAAATTGCACTGTTTTGCTTGATTTTGTGCAGAAATCACCGAGATATTTCCTCTTTTACATCTCTCTGTTCATTTACTATGCTAACATTTTGGCAAACAATGACTATTCATGCAAAAAGTCAACGAACTTCAAGGTAAAAGTTTAACTTACATAATAATAAACAACAACATTTCGGCCTTTTCAGTTCCCAACAGACTACATCGTCAGATTTCCACCTCTTAACCTAAGCGTTTGTTTTATCAACCAAGTACTACGTATAAAATCGTTTCATCTATCGTTTCAAACGATTCATCTAATCTAAGTTGTATGCCTAATCTGCCGGCTTCGGTGCTTACAGTAGTACTGGATGGATGCTCCCTTCCTCCAACTTTCTGTATGCGTTTGTGATTCGCGCGTAAATATCTTCCTGTTATCTGCCAAATTCCAGATAATTGAGAAGGCCCATTCGCCCAACCCGCTGCCAAACCTAACTTTTAGCTTCGGTTTTAGGCTTAGGCTTAGCTTCAAGCTTAGGGGCAAGTGTTTTTATGAAATCTCCACCATGTGGCGGATAATAGGAGCATATATACGCGGAAGTGTCTTTGTGCTGTGACTTCACATGATTAATCAGCGCCCTTGTGGCCTAACTCGCGCCTCTTGAAATTGTTTGTTCGCAAATTTAGTACTCGTTCTTTACCGTCAGCAGAACGACCAAATAGGGCTTGTTTTAGTTATAGGCATGGATAAATCTATAGCATTGAAACAATTAGTCACTCTACAGCTTTTTTCAGCTTAAAAAAGTTTAGCAAAAAAAACAAGAAATAGTAGTTTGACAGTATATTTTTGCAATCGCGCTGCACATAATCAATATTCGGTATTATTCGGTATAATTCGGTATTATTCGGTTCCGAAAATCCGCTTCGGTATTCGGTATTTTTGTATTCGGTTGCATCCCTAACCATATGTACCCCACATTTGAGGACTGTGGTGGTACCATATGGTAGCTCCATCGTCCAACTGGTAATGTACCGGTACCACTTCATTCAAATTTCGTACCATATGGTACCGGCACCTTATATGGTGCACCGAGTGCGAACAGACGATAGTGACCTACGGATAAAATAGAAAAAAAAATACCTTTGCGGTGTGAGTCGGTCGGGGGCTTCGGCCAAGAGTTTGGCAATGCCGACGCAACAGATCTTCTTTTCGGTGTTGCCGACGATTTTCTGGAGATCACGCAAAATCACCTTCTCCACAATCATCACATAGAGTCCGGGCTGGATGGCCTCCAACTGGTCAATGAGGATGGGAGCCGTCTGCCGCACTGCCAACAGACACAGACTGACTATGAGACCGCGCACGAACTTCACCGTACGACTGGTCTGCAGCCGGTTCAGCAGCAACATCAGAATGCCTCGCACGTTCGACGACAAGTCCTTCTGAAATAGTTGTCTACACACAATGGTCAAAATCTAGATTGTTGTTGTTCAACTTTATTCTGTACCAGACAGAAGAGGACACGCATACTCATAAGAGCCCTTCAACGCGCTGCCCTCATAAGATGCCACAAAAACTGCTTAGATAGTGTGCTTAAGTAGGTTACCAATTATTTTTCGTACCGGAACCGTAGCACGTACTATAACTGAAAAGCGTACATGCACCAGGTCCGGGCTCTTCTAGCTGGGGGAGGCCCCCGGAGACCCATTAAAGAACATGAATCCCACATTTGACATCGACATGATATGGCATTCGATACAATACCACTGTTTTCGAGTTCAATTGGGCAGAGTAAACTAGAAATAATGCAACATAATTGCGCCAAAACCTTTAAATTTCGTGCAAAATTCACGGAATGACAGCTTTTTGATTATTCTAAAAGTCTAAAAATGGCCAGTGGTCCCTGTAGCACTGCTGATAACTGGTACCAGAAACCTCATATTTCCTTGACTGCAAAACACCCAGGTAGTTACGTACCCATTCCATGAATTCGAATAAAGCATTAAGAATGTAGAATCCTTGATGATCGTGCGACTTGGAAGCCACCAATTTCTGGAAGACTCCCAACAAAGCGTTCAGATGAGCTCCGTGAATTATCTGCGCCGACCCGATTCTAATATAGGCGTGCAAGAGCTTGACTAAAGCTGGTATGTTGGCCGGTCGGTCATATAAGACCGGCATTAGTAGGAAAGGAAACAGAGCCATGTACGAGTCGGGAATAGTCGAACCGGCAGTCCGCAGATCCAGCATCACCCCTACAACACACAAACAGACCAACAAATGATCGTTACAATCAGTTATGGGAATTTAGTCGGGTTTAGCTATTGGCCCGACTGAGCTATTTTTAGACTTAAGCTAATAAAGCCCAAATAGCGCTCTGCTATGGGCCCACTTTACTCATATAGCTATCTAAGGTAAAAGCTGGCTTCATTACTTAATAGTTGCACTCATACAATAGGGGGTCCGGGGTCTGCCTGCACCCGACCTACGTAGGCCAGACACCCCGACCGTGACCCCACCGAGTCGATTTTTGACCAAATGTTTGCAATTTTTTAGAATTTTAGACACTAAAATTCAGGGTTCGTACAGATCCGGAATTTCCAAATTTCCTGACTTTGCCCTGACCAAAATAAGAAAATTCCCTGACTTGTGAGAGGAAAACAAAAAAAACAGATTTTCATTTAACTTTAGTGATTTCCAAGCAGATACAACAAACCAAACATACAGTGGCACATCCACGATCTTTGAAACCAACGGTAAAATTATTGAAGAAGCCTGGCTGGCAGCGGCCCAAACAGGGCAAGAAAATTTAGAAAATTAGCCTTCAAGAGCGCACTATGAGAGCATTAAATTTACAATTTTGTAAGCTCTTCTTATGAAGCAATGATAAATTTTCCCTGACCAGACACGAACGAACTTCCCTGACTTTTCCGACTTCCATGGCCTGTACAAACTCTGTAATTGCCAAAATTGACTGTAAAATTAGTACATCACTTTTTAGCTGTATTCGATCCCAAATTAGCGATTTTTCAGCGTTTTTCAGTGCCCAACCCCCTCCTTAAATTTCGTCTCAGGCCCCAGCCGGCGCCAGACCGACCCCCAACCCCCTATCCCCTTCGGCGGATAACCTGCTACATGTATGGTTGCACTTTAACATGTATAGCTAAAAATAGACCCAGTCCGACTAGTAACTGAACTCGGCTAAATCTTGTGACTGAACATACGTACGTATGAGAACAGGCACCACTGCCGTCAAAGCCAACAAAAACTCACCTAACACCTGGAACACATAAGGTATGAACTCGTTGACATCTTGCTGTAGAATTTCTTGGAAGGGCGGGAAGAGTGTATTTTCGAACTGGTCCACATTGACTTGAGCGTGCGTGTATTTGATCAAGACACACATTGACTCAAACAAGTAGTGGTTGAAGTGCGGTTTGCTGGGGTTTTTGGCCACCAGCATCAGTTTCTGAGTCAGCTTCTCCAGTATAACCGCAGCAAACGGACTGCATTTGTCGTGCAGAGTCGTCAGCGCTCTCATCACGCACTTCATCACATACTCGTTCTCCTCTGTGCCCACTTTTTCTAACGCACCGAACAGCCCTTCTAGCAAATGTGTCACCGGCTCCAAATCGTTAGCCTTGACTACGGCCAGACTAGGGTTCTGAAACAAAGCATAATTTCGATATAAAGTCAACGAAAAATGGAGTTTAGAAGTAAAATAGCTGAAAACCACCGATTTTAAACCATAAAAAACAGAAAATACTGTTTGTTTTTAGATAGAAATCGGCTTTTTGGCCTACACTAACATCGCCCACACTGCCATGTGCGGCTACCCTCTTCAGCCCTCTCAGAATTTTCGATCTAATATCCGCTCAGCTGAAATTCCGGCCCATGTCAGGGTATCTTGCCCGGTTTTTTCTGCGTCAAGGTGAATAGATAATTCCAGAAAGTGCGTGCCCTACGCAAGCACGACGTTGTTCGTGATTCACATTATTTGTGTTTGAATGCTGTCCAATTAATGGGTCACCTAAGAGCGTGAGATCGCTCACTTTCGGCTAACGAGAAGGCGAATAAGTAATGAGAGTGTCAGATAAATAACGTGCTCTCAGCGCTCCCGTGCCAGTCTGAGCTAAGCTTTTCTCAAGATGAACTGTTCAAACCAAACAGTCGACCTTAATCTTAGCGACCAAAAAGATTCCCTCCATCCAAGCCTCCTAGGCTTAGACGACCAAACAATTCATATGTTGAGCTGCATGATAACTTGTCTATACGGACTGGTCTTTCTGGTAGGCCTGGCCGGCAACGGCTGGATGGCAGCGTCCGTCTACCGTCTGCTCACTCGCAGCGCGGCCTGGCGAATCTCGCACACAGTGCCAGAGCACCTTTACTTGTACCTGCTGGCACTGGCAACGGCTGACATTCTCGTTTTGTCCATAGCTCCTTTCCTGATGGTAGACAAGCTGGTCGGCCGGTGGACGCTGGGAGTGGTGGTGTGCAAGTACGTCTGGATCGTGGAAATGAGCAGCAAATTACAAACCATCGCTCTTCTCTGCCTGCTCAGCATCGACCGCTACCAGTGCGTCTGCAACGCACACATATGGGCTCGCACCAACCGTCTGCGCCTGGCCAAGAGGCTGATCGCCGGCTCGGTCCTGCTGACTTTGCTGTTGAGCACTCCGGTGGTGTACAAGGCGGGCTTGATCCAATCGCCCAACAACCTGACCCGGTGTCAACTGAACACGCTGGACGAGCTTCTCTTCACCACCATGACTCTGGTCTTCTTCAGTGCCGGCTACTGCATTCCCGCCTTCATCGTGCTCTACTGCGCCGTGCGAATCGTAATAAAGATGAGCAAACGCAGACGCAACTCCGAACGGGCCATTCGGTCGCTGAGCGACCAGGAACGACAGCAACGCTCACTGCGGCGTCGCACGCGTAAGAAACAGGTAAGAGACGTTGAGAAAGAAAAGTGTTTAACCGACACTGTTACTGCTATAGGTTCTCAGTCACGTCTACCGGTCACTCAAGTTCTACTTCGCCTGCTGGACGCCCTACTGGCTGAGCGTCTTGACGCCAATGGTGGTGAGCAGTCCGCGCTACTCCGAATCAGTGCTCTTCATGCACCTCATACACATCTTGCCGTTCGTCAACTGCGCCGGAAACTGGATTATCTACGCGCTGCTCAACCGGCAGCTGCGACACCTTCTCAGCAACAACAACTCGCAACGCCGCTTCATTCGCTACGTGACTGGGTCGGACGAGCGAAGACAAAGAACTCCCAGTTACAGAAATCGCAACTGTACAGTTTAAGTATTGATAGTTTGCTACGCCACATATGAAGATGTGAATAAACCATACCTGACTGTCTTTCATGGTGAAAATGCGCTCGAGTGCATGGGCGGCGTAAACTCGCACCACAACGCTATCGGCGTGCAACAGAGCCACTGCGGCCTTCAAACTTTCCAGCACCAGCTGCTTGTTGAGCTGACCTCTGAACGAGACCAGGTACTTTAGTCCGTCAGCCTTCAGCACCGGCAAGTCATTCAGAGTAGAGACTAGTTCAGGAACGACGTGCGACGTGTAGAAAGTGTTCAGGTCGACCAAACCGGACGCCTTGGTGGTGCCCTGGCGCGCCGTCTGACCGCGACTGGCCAGCGTGGTGACCAGGTAAATACTGACGTCTTTCTTGCGCCAATGCAAGGCCGGATTCTGCGCGTACTCGCCGAGCAACTGTTCGATGAAGCTGCTGAATATCTGGATGACCTGCGGCTCGAAGAACCGGCACAAACCACGAACGAAGTCGGCGGCCGCACGACGTCGAGTGTCCACGTCGGATCCTTCGATATCTTTGCGGATGAACTCTTCCGGATTGTCCTCGAACTGCTCCTGATCGCACTGGCGGAACACCAAATTAGGCACGATCACTTTCTCACAGATCTGAGACAATGCACCCTCCTGCTCGAACAGAGCCTGAAATAGAGATGAGACCACAGCACTACACCAATTGATCTTGTTTTCTTATTCAGAGGGATGGCCGATATAAACACACATGGGTCGGAAAAATAGAGGGGTATGACAGTCAGCCAGTTAGCGCCATAAAAGCTAAAAAGTTGTTGGTAACTTTTTGTACTTTCGGATTAAAGTGCGAACAATACCTCAAAAGCCCAATACCCAATACTTGCATAGCTCGGCCAAAAAATTGCTTTCAGTGTACAGGTGCATTTCAGTGATGCAGGCAGGATCTTTTGCACTGGGTTTTAAAAAATTTAGAAGAGGCCTCGTTTCGTTGGGCCACCGCCCAACTAGAACGAGGCTTTTAGAAAGCGTTTAAAAGCCATTCTGACTGTAAAATTGACAGTTTTAGTACTGAACAATGCATAATTCAATCGCGTTTCATATTTCTACGAATTATTTTCCTAACTCGGCCGGAAAAGGTGTACCACCCCAACAGCCCTGGGTACATACGTACATACATGTACAGTACTGGTACATTCTATATCGTTAGAAATGGCACAATTTTTATTTTAGATAGGGCAGGGTTCGTGCGGCTACCATATAGCAAAATCTTTGACCTTTCCCGGACTTTCCATGACCAAAGTCAAAATTCCCTGACCAAGCAGGGTGAGGAAACTGCAACCAATCTGAGAAAATTTAAAAAATTTGCTTTGTAAAACGTATTTAAGCGGAATTCAGAGGGTAAATTTCCGGTTTAAGCAGTAGTATTTAAAGCCAGAAGACCAATCTTCAATAGGGTGTTGTGCAAAGTTCCGGCAGGACCATTTGGTGGCGAGATATTTCTGCTGCTATCAAATTTTTCTCTGACCAGACGCCAAATTCCCTTTTCCCTGACTTTTCCAAAACTCCCTGACTTTCCAGGTCCCGCACAATCCCTGTAGGGTAATGACTTACTGCTATACCACTTAAAAAAGCGGGGTACTATAAGAAATTCTACTAACTTTTAGTTGATTAACGCAAAAACAGCTTAGTTTTGATCGATCAGCGCAGGTTTGGTCCCATTTATCTACTTGCCATTGCTGCTTTTCGATGGCCTGGGTTGGGCTTTGTGTCGACTACTTCCCATCGCCTCGACCATACATGGGCCGGAAAAATGGGTTGGGGTAGCAAAAATCCGAAAATTTGGGTGTGGGCCTGCCGGTTTGGGGGTGAACCATCCATCTGTCCCCATGTACGACATGAAACTGTAAAAATTCCGAAAACTATATAAAAAATGTGTTACAGAAAAGTCGGAAGTTGAAAAAATCGTCTGGGAGTTTCCGACCGGCCGGATTCGCTTTTTTCCGGCGGGGTGCAACACCCAAGCCCACCCTGTTACACATATTAATTAATAGAGAAATCAAAATTTGGATGTTTTAACGACAAAAATAAGACTTATAACAACAAGGCTGACTTAATCCTAACGAAATCTCGAATAAGTGGCATGACAAAACCAGGAGATAACAATGAGTTCCCTTTTAGAACTAAATGCTGTTCGGCTTCAGTATCAATTTTATAGAGTAAAAATACACCAGTAGTAACGCTTACTTTGTACTGCTCCCGCTCACAAACGCTGGCCAAGAACTGAATGGCATTAGAGACGAGCAAGTCGTATTTGATCTGCTGGCCGGTCTGAACTAACAACTGCCACACAACTTGCACAAACGGAGGCAGACACCCTTTCTCCGTGAACTCTTCGTCGTACTTCTGAGCGTACATGGTAATGTTGTCGCAAATTTCAGTGCGCAACTGTTCTTGCAGTCCGGGTTCGTCGCTGTCGTCAGCCGTGTACAGCTGCTTCACCTCCATTTGCAACAGATCCAAAAAGCCGCCCATCCACTGAGTCATGTTGTCCTCGAAAAACTCCGGTATGTCTTGCGCGTTCAAGCTGTTGAACAGTTTGGCCAGCAAGACCAGACACTCGAACAGCGGCTGCACTTGGTCGGTCGGCGTCGACAGAGTCACTTGTTTAGCAGCCTCGAGCGCTCGCCCATACAGCAGTGTCATCGGCTGAGCGAACGTCTCCAGTACGTACTTGATTTCGCGCCACAGACCCTCCGACTTCATTTCGTGTCGGTAGCGACGGAACAGAGAGTGCGCAGTGCGCAGACAACTGTTGATGCGGCCGAACTGCTCGCTGCTCAACTGAGAGATCAGTTCAGGCAGCAGTTCTTGCCAGTTGTTGGGGAAGTCCTCTCTGCCGATCAAGGAGATTGCTTCGGACACCTGGCGCTGCACTGCTTCCGGCGAGTTCAGCATCAGCGACACCACTTGGCCCTTGATGGCGGCGCGGTCTTCTGCGTCGATTCTCGACGGCTCCTCGGCAACTATCTGCAATATTTAAGTGCCAACTTTGATAGGCATTGTTTAGTTTAGTAATAAATAAGACATAGGATATTACAAAGGATTTTCTAAAACGGATGTGAATATTTGAAGGACAAAATTCTGAAATAATTATTTAACCATAATGATTAAGACGCATTCTGGATGTAACATTTACAGCTTTAGTACTGTATTGATTTTTCTCATATCGTTCGACATTTTCTTCCTACTTAAACATACATGGGCCGGAAAATCGTAAGGGGTATTTGGTATTTCGGCTTTGGGGGGTTGGATCGATCAAATTTGCTTTCCCAAAACAGGCCGCCAAAATTTTCCCAGGGGGGCGAGGGAGGTTTGGGTGGCTTTCGGCCCATACATGCACTTAAACCAAACTGATTCTTGTACCCGTCCCGTCCAAGAAGGAAGGCTGTTCGCTACTTTTTGTGTTCGCCATAGCCTCACCGTGTGTCCGTCTTCTTTGCGGGTTGGCATTGGGCAAGAGTGTAGGACCGGATATCTACAAGGCGAGCGAACATCCTTAACTTACTCTCCAGTTTCTTTTAACGAAATTTTTAAACGTGATCGCTGCGGCCACCCGAATTTCCATCAGAGCATCTTGCTTCTGCATCAGAGTGGTTAGTAACAATGGGAAACCTGAAGAAATCACTCATTAGGCCCTCAAACAGTCCGTGTTTCTATTTCATCGCTGTATCTATATGTTAGTTAGTTGAGTTGTAAACTGGTGAAAAAGAATGCACACTACCTTTATTAATCTCCACAGTTTGTAAGTCTTTTTCTGCCGGTTTCCTGACTGCAATATCCGGATGCAGAGTGCTGCGCAAGTAATTGCTCAACACCTCCAAGTTCTGACTGTTCACTTCCATCCTGCTCCAGTTACTCCTCTCTTCTAGGTAGTATATCTATAGTCATTCAAATAGCTACCAGTACTCACACAAATAGTGCTTCGTACGTTAACTGCACAAAATCTAACTTTTTTGCTTGCTTCTCTTCTTTTTGGAACGAATCGAATCGAAAACTTTTGGTAATATGGAATCTCACCTCATTCATTCGGATCCCCAGTGCGGTAATAAAACAGCGGTTGTTCGCCTCGCAACCCGCCCTTCGACCGTAGTTTAATTCTACAAACGTTGCACATCGACATCTTGGCTTTCGGAATGTCTTTTCAAATTTGAAGTTCTTTGAAGTTGACATTGTTTGAAGTTGCATTTTTTCAAATTGCGTTGCAATTTACACTGTACTTATTATTCTCACATCTGTTGAATCAGGGGGCCTAGGCAAAGTTTCCAAATCGCACGCACGCCCTGCATGCATGCACAGTTCAGTCTACCTTTATAGATGAAACTTTAGACCAAAAACTTTTTAGATGAACAATTAGAATTCAATCTCATTGTGCACATCCCATCCACCTACAGCAGGTACTATCATATCGCGTTTTATAGCCCAATGGTTTAGCCCTTTCTCGGTGTCTAAACTTACTTCACTACATGTACATTCTCTGCGGACACCACTCCGTTGTCAGTCAGCAAGCTGCCTTTATCGTACGCATGTTTGCTCTGCGTACCTTCTTTGTCTCCGCTCTTTTTGATACAACAAGGTTAGATCAAGCCCCTGTTCCGTCCGTCATATTCGCTAAACCACATGTTCTTCATAAATCAATCGGCTGCGCTTTTGTTAAAAAAGTGCCTTCACTAATGAAGAATGCCCAAGTATTAGTTAATAACTGCTGATTCACTTTTGAAATGAAATGCTTACAAATTGTGTGTATATAAATAGAAGCGCTGCTTTTTTCTGCAATCAGACAGAAAAGGTGAATTTTAAATAGCAATGTTTAAAAATTGAAACAAAACTTTAAAAATGTGGAAAGTCTCGGCTCTAAACATTGGCAGCTTCAATTTCTGATTGAACTAGCAGAGAATGAGCGAGCAATCTATTATGCCAAGAAACATATGCAGTTATAAACTACGGTCCCTGAGCACGCTGAAAATCACCGAACCATTTTACCGTACCACGCTGGAGGTCCGAATTAGCTGGGATCCGAGGGTCCGATTCCATACTACAAAACTTTTCGAATCAAAATATTACCGTAAATTCAAAAATATGATAACCAATATTCGGGCGGGCACAAGTCGCCTCCCCAAGAAGTTGGAAAGTTGGAAAATGGAAAATGCTTCCCAACAATTTGGAAATTAGGAAAACATGCACATAACAACCAACATCACCGGCTGCAAAAAATTTGCATATCAGTGACGCGGGCAATTCGGCAACGGTATGAGGTCCCGCCATCACAATAGACTCATATGTCTTTCCAAAAGTTCCACAACGGAAGAATGGCTATGATTGCGGAGTTTTCGTCTGTGCTTTTGCTGCATTCATGTCATCTCATTGTCGGATTTTAGCTGCACAAGTGCCTATTCTAACAGCAGTTGAGCACTAACATGCACTATGCATGCACATATATCGTAAACTTCACTTACAGGCTGATATATAGCACTGGAGGCAGCTTTGTGCCTACCTGTCTTTTTCTGCACAAGACCTTTTGTCCTTTCGGTCATCACTGTGACTACGTACTGACGCTGCCTGCAATTTAGAAATCGACTTCTGAGATCATTGCTCAAAGAAAAATAACCCTATTTACAGTCATAAACGCGACTCCAAATCTATTTTAGCTTAGATTTAGATTTGTTGTCACCAAAAGTCAGTTATGACAGGTAGATAAATGGGATGGACTTTTTTATATTTCGACTTATTGAATGAAACAATTTTGCGACAAGCAGTCGTTTCCAGCATGAGCTGTTGCGTTCATTTTACCCTTAGTAGTGTTTATTTCCCTTTCCTAACTTGCGATTTTCCAACTTTCCTACTTTCGGGGAGGCGATTTGTGACATTGGAAAACCCGCAAAACTAGGTGTACCACTGTGTACCGCACGTCCTCACCGTTTCCGTTTTTTCTGGGGGGGCGATTTGTATACGCGCCACCAATATTGCTGGATTGAAAATGGCAATTCGGTTTCTTCGAGCCGTCGAGCCGTTCGAGCCGTTCGCACCGGCAGGTAACGCTGTGGGCGCTGAATTTTCTGCAATTGACAGAACGTTTTCAGGCTGTGATTTTCTTCAATATGCTTTGTGCTTTCACTCGCATCTCTTCTGGCCAACTCCGAATCGCCATGCCGAAATACTATCCCAAGAATCGGCCGATTCAGTTGTGCAAATCAATTAAACTGTGAATTTTCCCTCAGATTGCAACGATTTCAACTCTTCAAGCTATGATACTTGTTCAATGTGCTTTGTTGCTTTCACTCACAACTCTTCCGGCCAACTCCCAATCGCCATACCGAAATACTTTCCGGAGAATCGGCCGATTCAGGTGTGGAAATTGGTAAAACTGTCGATTTTCCCTCAGATTGTAACGATTTCAACTCTTCAAGCTGTGATACTTCTTCAATGTGCTTTGTACCTTCACTCACATCTCTTCTGGCCAACTCCGAATCGCCATGCCGAAATACTATCCCAAGAATCGGCCGATCAGTTTGGAAATCAATTAAACTGTGGATTTTCCCTCAGATTGCAACGATTGCAACTCTTCAAGCTGTCAATGTGCTATGTGCTTTCACTCACATCTCATCTGGCCAACTCCGAATCGCCATGCCGAAATACTGTCCCGAGAATCGGCCGATTCAGTTTGGAAATCAATTAAACTGTCGATTTTTATTCAGATTGCAACGATTTCAGCTGTGGTGCTTCTTCGATACACCTGAGCATGCTGAGCCACATGTACCAGTCAGCTCCGATTCGTTAAACCGAGCACCATCTGGGAGAGAATCGGCCGATTCGGTTTTGTTTGTTTCGCTTTGGTTTTTAGTTCCACTGTCCTCTCGAACAGCTCAGGACAGCCCGCCCTCTTTTCAGAGCCTTTCAATTTAGCAACCTGTCTACAAACAACCCTGCCCCTTCCTGCTATTCGGTCCTCGGAGCAACGGCAGCGCCGGTTCGGTTCCCATTTACCTACAATGTACTACCGTCACTGGCTTTCGGCGGCCTGGGTTGGGCTTTGCGTCGGCTACTTCCAGTCGCTTCGACCGGTTTTGAAACCACAAACAACCTCTCTCACATATGCCAGAGCCGAAGTGACACACGGGATAGCGTAAACTACCCATGACCAAGATGTGACTCGGTTGTGGAAAACGCCGAAACTGACGATTTTCCTTCAAATTGCCCATTTCTTCAATACTTCCACCCTGTATTTTTCAGGATGCCTTTTGCACCCTGTATTCTTCCGCGTGCTTGCTTTGCCCCCAAAATATACCCTTTTAAAATTTGTACCCCCAAAAATTCTTACCCCCATATTTTTGGTCCGAAATTTTTTGCGCCTTGTATTTTGACACACCGCGGACCCCCTGTTGCATGTACGAAATATACAGAGAGCAAAACACTTCGGACTAAAAAAATGGGGGTAATAAATTTAGGGGGGGCAAATAAAGCATCCTGAATAATACAGGGCGCAAAATTAGGGAGAGAAACCATTTTGGGTGTACAAATTTTGGGGGTACAGATTTAGAGGTACAGATTTTAGGGGGTACATACTGTATTTTAGGGGGTAAGCTAAGCTGGTAAACCGCAAAATACAAGGCAGAGAGAGTGTATCGAGGAAATATGGGCAATCTGAACGAAAATCGTCAGTTTTAAATTTCCACAACCGAATCGGCCGATTCTCGGGATGATACTTCGGCTTAGCGAATCGGAGTTGGCCAGACCATATATGAGTGCTGCTCAGGGCGTATCGAAGAAGTACGCAGCTACAAGAGTTGAAATCATTCATCGTTGCAATCTGAATAAAAATCGACAGTTTAATTGATTTCCAAACTGAATCGGCCGATTCTCGGGACAGTATTTCGGCATGGCGATTCGGAGTTGGCCAGATGAGATGTGAGTGAAAGCACATAGCACATTGACAGCTTGAAGCGTTGCAATCGCTGCAATCTGAGGGAAAATCGACAGTTTAATTGATTTCCAAACTGATCGGCCGATTCTCGGGATAGTATTTCGGCATGGCGATTCGGAGTTGGCCAGAAGAGATGTGAGTGAAGGTACAAAGCACATTGAAGAAGTATCACAGCTTGAAGAGTTGAAATCGTTACAATCTGAGGGAAAATCGACAGTTTTACCAATTTCCACACCTGAATCGGCCGATTCTCCGGAAAGTATTTCGGTATGGCGATTGGGAGTTGGCCGGAAGAGTTGTGAGTGAAAGCAACAAAGCACATTGAACAAGTATCATAGCTTGAAGAGTTGAAATCGTTGCAATCTGAGGGAAAATTCACAGTTTAATTGATTTGCACAACTGAATCGGCCGATTCTTGGGATAGTATTTCGGCATGGCGATTCGGAGTTGGCCAGAAGAGATGCGAGTGAAAGCACAAAGCATATTGAAGAAAATCACAGCCTGAAAACGTTCTGTCAATTGCAGAAAATTCAGCGCCCACAGCGTTACCTGCCGGTGCGAACGGCTCGAACGGCTCGACGGCTCGAAGAAACCGAATTGCCATTGAAAATGGCAGTTAGTAGTTTACGCACCGTACGCACCGTTCGCACCGTTACGCACCGTACGCACCGTTGCGCACCGTTCGCATCAGCAGCGACTCCAATTGGGCGCCGATCTTTTGGAGTTGTGAATTTGCTTAGATCGATCAGAGAACCGTTCTATTTCAGCTTGCATTAACAAATTACGCCTTTTGGTGGAACAGTAGCAGGGTGCATTGAATCTTTTAACGAGAAAGCATCAGTAAAAAAATGGAATGTGCAGAACAGAAACGGAGATTGTCACCATCATCACCAGGGAGCAGCATCAAATAGAGGGGAAAAGAGCCGAGTCAATGAAACCAAAGTGTTTTTCTCATGGATTTTAGGGCTGCTGCCATATCACTTGACTAATAATCGATAGTTATAAACCAGAGTTCGTGCGGGACCTGAAAAGTAAGAGAGTCATGGAAAAGTCACATAATTTTAAAAAAATTACGGAATCAGGGAAAATTCAGGGAATTTCGTGTCCGGTCAGGGAAAAATTTGATAGCAGTAGAATCATCTCTCGCCCAAAGGGCCCTGTCAGTGCTTTACACACCACCCTTTTGAAAATGGGGCTTTTGACTTTCCACAACTACTATAACTTAAAATGAAATTGGGATAATGTATGCCCAAAGGCTTCAAATTGAAACTACATGTACATGTACTGTACGTTAAAACAATTAAAATTATGGCCACTTCAGTGATTTCTGCACTTTGCAAAAAATTACGTAATTAAGTCGCCAAGCCCCTCCCCCACGGTAATGATTATTAGTCATTTGGGGAACCTCCCACCCCCATGCCATTACGTAATTTTAATACACGCCCCCAAACATTCGGTGTTAGTTAGAGCAGCTTTGGTCATTTAGTGCAGTTGCTTTTTCCGTGATGCTTGCATCATATTAGGTTCTTTCTGTTAGCTGTGGTGCATCTCCGCACAGTTGCTGTAGTGCAGTGCTTTTGTTGCTTAGTTTTCTTCTGATTCTCTTCCCGAGAATCTACGGTACATATAAAAATGCTTTCAAAGCTGCTGTTATCTAAAGCATTGGAAAAGAGAATTTACCATATTATGCACCATGTATGTACAGCTGTATAGGATCGGCTCTGGGAAAGGAAAGGTGTTTGGTTGTTTCAAAAATCGGGGTAGAATAACAAAATTCACCGAAACTTTACACCCATTGCTAAACGTCTCAATTTCGTCAGGCAAAAACGTCTCATAAAATCGGCACCTCTTCTGATTGACATAGTACCAAAATGGGAAACGATTGGCCGAAAAATTGGACCTGATGGGTTTCGCTGATGGGGCAACCATTAATCTAACAATCGAAATGTCTTTACTTCACGACTGAGACGAAGGACAAATTCGATATTGGTGATGCTGTCAGTGGTTCCGCTGCATTGTATGTCCTGTCCAATTGTTATTTTGTTGTTGTAACTTTTTTCCTTTCGGAGTAGGAGTAGCCAACTGCTATAGAGCAGGAAGAGACAGAAGGTCCGGCAGTCTCCTTAACAACAACCCTACCCACTCCCCTCCCATTTATCTACTTGCCATTGCTGACTTTCGACGGCCTTGGTTGGGCTTTGTGTCGACTACTTCCCATCGCCTCGACAGGTTTCGAACCCACAAACACACCGCTTCCACGGGTGCCGGGGGCCGCTGTGACAGTGACACACGGGATTATTTACGCTTTTTGCTTTTTAAATTGTAAAGAAGCTGATTTTCCAAGTACTTTTCCACCAAAACGCGGAATTTGTTAATGCAAGCTGAAATAGACCGGTTCTCTGATCGATCTAAGCAAATTCACCACTCCAAAAGATCGGCGCCCAATTGGGGTCGCTTCTGATGCGAACGGTGCGTAACGGTGCGTACGGTGCGTAACGGTGCGAACGGTGCGTACGGTGCGTAAACTACTAACTGCCATTGAAAATGGTTCCTATCCAAAATTTCAAAATCGTCCGAATATAGTCATGTTAGGGTAAGCCGGGGTAATTCGGCACACCATTTTCATTCAGTTTTTCAAAATTTTTAAATATCTCAGCCCAACTTAGCAGAGCAGAAGTAACCTGGTTTTCGGTCCGGAATTGTTCAATTTTTCTTAGTTACGCTGTGCAAAAGGTTTGAAGCCATTCCGACCATTCTGCAACTAATGGCGAGCGATTCCTTTTCGATTTCAGTCTCAATCCAGTCCAGTCTAAAAAACTAGAGGAACTTATAAACTGTTTGTGCCATCGCTGGAAAGCTACATAAATTGCAGGGTACACTCCTTTGCTTTAATTAAGAACGTTGAAAACATGGAATTCTCTTCCAATTGAGGTCACCATAGCACGAAACCTTGCTTCTTTTACTCGAGAACTAAGAAAACTGAACTTTGACCAGTACCTAAATTTTGTGTAATTTCTAACGTTTTACTAATATCTGTGGATGGGAACGCCAAATTCGGTTTCCAAAGGCTTTTCAAGCGAATTTTAGGCTAAAAATTAGTGATTTCTGAGCCAGTTTGTTAGTACTGGACCCACTGCTGGTACTTGTATTTTTGGGTCGTCGCTTAACCTGTCTCAGGGGGTGAGATTGGGTTTGGCCTATCCAGCAGGGGGGTAACCCCCAAAGGGAACTACCAACTTGCGCACAACCGATTTGCGCACACGGATCGCGGGCACACCAACTTGCGCACAACCGATTTGCGCACAACCGATTAGCGCACAACCGGTTTGCGCACAACCGATTAGCGCACAACCGAATTGCGCACCAAACAACCGATTTGCGCACAAAGTAATAGTTGTGTTGTTGTGTGTTGAATGTAGTGTACATACGTTGTAAGGCTATGGTATTGCAGGCTTAATCGTACAGGCATGCTTGTGTAAGCGTTATGTGTAAATTTGGTTCGGTCAGCCAAACTGGCATGCATGTAGTTCAGTTTAACATTTGTTCTCTCTTTCTCTCTGATAGCCACTGCAGCGCAGTGTTTTATTGGGTTTTATGGCTGAGGTATTTAGCACCACCAAAGGCAAGCCGGCACTTGCCTATAATGGCTTTCGGTACCGATTATTCCGAGAATCAGTCCTCCAGGTAAACCTATTAGTTATATTTGACCTTAGTTTAAATAACTGTACCTAGTCTAAGGAGAACAAAACGTGGAGATGTTGTGTTAAAGCGTGCAAAGCATACATGTAACAGGGGGGTCTGGGGGGTCTGCCCCCCTCCCGACTTAGGCCAGACCCCCCAGATGGGGACCCCCCTCGAGACGATTTCACCGACCCCCCCCTCCGATTTTTCTGGCAAGTAAATTTTCGAGCAAATTTTTGCAATTTTTTGCACTTTCACACACAAAAATTGCCAAAATCGCCTGCAAAACAGCACTTTTTAGCTGTATTTCAGCCCAAATTAGCGATTTTTAGCGATTTTTAGGCCAAAAATTGCGATTTTTCTCGATTTTTGAGCGTTTTTAGTGCCCACCCCCCATACATGGGCCGGAAAAATCCGGAGGGGGGGTGGGGGGGTTGAGACCTCGGGGGGGGGGGGTCCCCCCCGAAAAAGGCCAAAAAACGGCTATTTTGCCTTAAATAAGCGAAATTTTCTCCCTCCGGGAGGGGGGGGTGGAAGGCCGAGGGGGTGGTATGGACGGCCGAGGGGGGGTATGGCCGGCCGAGGGGGAGGGGTATACCCCCCCTTACCCCCCCTGGCCCATGTATGCCACCCCCTCCCCCAAAATTTTGGCTCAGACCCCCCCCCCGGCCGGCGCCAGACCCACCCCAACCCCCCCTCCCCCCATCGGCGGATGACCTGTTACATGTATGGTGCAAAGGGTTGTTGAAAACAGAGCCGAGCGTTACCAATTGGGTTTGATCGAGCGCATGGGGTTTCTAAGAGGAATAGGGCACTACTTCGCACAGCCAAAGCGCAATCAGTTATAAAATTTATGTATTATAAATCACTATGTTATATGTAACTGTTATGTAAAATTACTGTTGGTGTCTATGACTATATTGTGCTGCAAAAAAGTAAAAGTGTTTAAGTAAAAAAATTGTGCGCAAATCGGTTGTTTTGTGCGCAATTCGGTTGTGCGCTAATCGGTTGTGCGCAAACCGGTTGTGCGCTAATTGGTTGTGCGCAAATCGGTTGTGCGCAAGTTGGTTTGCCCGCGATCCGTGTGCGCAAATCGGTTGTGCGCAAGTTGGATAGTCCCCCCCAAACCCCTCTAGTACGTACATCTAACTAAAGTCCATGTCAAAAAAGAGCGGACTGGCGGTTCTTTTGCGAATAACTCCTTATCGGTGCGTCGGAGCGCTTTTTGCCTCATAACCAAAGTTCTAGAGGGGCCCGAGCTCGGTACTGTGGTGCAACCTAATCTGCGCAACGCGCCATGATAATGCTAATTTGCGCAACGAAAAAAATCGACTTTTTCTGTAGTTATGATGGACACGAGTTTTTCAGTGAATTATAATCTGCGGACCTCGGGGATTTCAAAAATGTATTCATATTGCTTCTAGGTGGAACCGTTCCAGAGATATACACTGTCAAAGTTGGCCGAAAATGCTAAAAATGGCCGTTTTTGGCGATTTTCAGATTTCTGGGGGGATTGAAATAACTCTGGAGCAGCTCAACCGATTTGGCTGAAATTCACATATATGGTGTAAAATTTTGTTTTACGTCGATTGAGATACACAAGAACCCTGAAAAATTGACCCTGATACAGTAATCCCGGTTTTTCCGAGATTAGGTCATTTGATTTTTTCTCTGATTGTATGTAGTAGTTTAAACCCGCCACTGTGGTTAAAAATGTACTTTTAAGTGTTTTGAATCGTTCTCAGGCCTTTCTGAAGCCATTCGGGTACTGTATATGTGGTCCTGGCACGAAAATAACTTTTCATCAATTTACATTGTTCCTGCGGTAAAGAAGTGCCCTATAGAGTAGGCACTAAGGGTTTTTATGGTCAGGGAATCCATTGCTGATATAAGTATAATCACTGGGATACTGTATTTTCAGGTCCCAACACGAAAATTGTTATTTTGCGTTTATGCATGCCTGGTGCAAGGAAACGCTGTATTGAGTAGACAATAAAGGTTTTCAGGGGTGGGGAATCTATTTCTGACATAACCGAAATCCCCGAGGTCCGCAGATTATAATTCACTGAAAAACTCGTGTCCACCATAACTACAGAAAAAGTCGATTTTTTTCGTTGCGCAAATTAGCATTATCATGGCGCGTTGCGCAGATTAGGTTGCACCACAGTACCGAGCTCGGGCCCCTCTACAACTTTGGTTATGAGGCAAAAAGCGCTCCGACGCACCGATAAGGAGTTACTGTATTCGCAAAAAAACTGCCAGTCCGCTCTTTTTGACATGGACTTTAGTACATATATGTATGCTCCCAAGTCTACTCCTGCCAAGTCTACTCTAATATCTCCTGTTCAACCGGCCGTTCATCGCCTAGCGCTTCAGTCCCCACATTCCCATGTGCGCGCTAGTTCCCAGTTCACTAATCACTGGCCTACAATGGAGTCTCATGTCAACGGCGTTGTTTGATGGTTAAACTCTCGGTATGGCTTCATCTCCTGCCCCGATATTCAACAGGACTACTTGTTTCTTCCATCTGCTCTTCATCGGCATCCTTCCTCCTCCCATCTCTCACTGTGCTGGTGGAGAAGTTCAATTCGATATTCTGGATGGACAGCCTCTCTGTGATGTGGCAGCCAATATTACTCGGCTCAAGAATCCCTGTTCGCCTCCTATTTCTCAGTCTCCTGCTTGCTCTCCTAGTTCTCATGGTTTCCGCTCTCCTGATTCTCAAGTTTCCGGACGATTGTCAGGCACAGATGAGGCCCCGGTTCAACACTCATCTGAGGGGGAGTGATGAAAGATTTATACTTAGCCTTTGTATTCTCTTTGCCTTTGCCTATTGTCATACTAGTAGTAGTGTTTGTTTGTTAGTAAAACACCCGCGCATTTCACTATGTGAATAGTAGTTTAGAAACGCGTGCTGCGCGCCTACAGGCCTGTTACCCTGAGTTCCCTCTTAGCGATGAACACATTTGTTAAAAAATTTTTTGAAGACCAACAATTTTATATTTTCTGCGTGGTGAATTTTTCGAATTTTTGCCCTAATTTGTATATTGGGTTTTGAAAAAGTTTTCATTTCTTACCCAACGACCTCATAAGAGGTTTTCGATTCCTCAACACGGCCGTCTTTTCCCCCATACCTCCAATACGGAGTCTTCGCAGAACAATACAATTTTATCTGCCCTTTTTACGGAACCGATTCTGCTCTGCTACCCTCAAAAGTAGCCTATCCGAGCCATCCATAGCCTCACGTCATGGACGGCCATCTATAGACAATGCGCGAGACATTTTTTTAACTCACGCTTACAACAGGGTATTACTCGGAAAATCGGAAACGCAGCGCGCAACTGGTTTGCCGTACACTATCCAATTTTCTTTAAGCACATCAATTGATTTCTCTTTCTTTCGAAGCTTCTTCTAACCCGCAGATGTGACAAACTTTGCCTGGACCTTCTGCGTTAAAGGCTGAGGTTTAGGCCTAGGCCTACAGTATCTCTAACGGTGCATGTGCACATCTTGAAAGTAGCCAATTTGCTTTGACACGTACTCGGTCCCATTACAGTACATTAGCTCGTCGTTAACGTTTGGAGGACCTACTGCTGTCAGTTTCAGTGCGAGCTTCAGCAAATCATCGAATCGGCCCTTTTGCCTTTTGACGTACAGATAATTGACGCCAGCGTTTATGTACAATGCAACCTGACAGCGGCGCGATCGGTGATAAGATAGCAGACATGCGAGACAACTATCGAAAGTGAAAGGTGACCTGCATTTCCTTGTAGACACTGCTTTCCGTCACTCTCAACCGATTGCTGTTGCAGAAGAATGAAGTGCTTGTTTGCCAGTGGCAGCCGTTCAGTGGCTAGACTGTGTGTCAGATGTATCAGTTCGCAGCAAGTCTTTGACAGAGAGGCACGCTTTGGCTGTCACAACTACAAGCCGCTTCCCGTGGCCTTAGCTGGAGGCGAAGGTACTGACGTTTGCATTTGCTAAATAGGGTATAATTTGCACTTAAGAACCGATATGATTTGATGCTTGGTTGGCAGCATTGTAGGGTTAAGCTTTGCTTCACAATCAATCCAAACTTGCAGGCGTGTTTGTGTGGGATGTGGAAGGCAAACGGTACTACGACTTTCTGTCCGCCTATTCAGCGGTCAATCAAGGACACTGTCACCCGCGTCTGCTGCGTGTAATGTGCGAGCAGGCGAAAGTGATAACTCTGACCTCTCGGGCTTTCTACAACAGCGTCTTGGGTGAATACGAACAATTCATCACCAGTATGTTCGGCTATGACAAAGTGCTTCCTATGAACACCGGTACGCTTTGTTAGTAAATAACAGTAGCAAGCAGAGGTTTCTGTCGGAAGAAGTGTACCACTTTAGGAGTGGAGGGCAGCGAATCTTCTGTCAAGCTGGCTCGCCGTTGGGCGTACGATGTGAAAGGCGTACCTGCCAATAAAGCCAAAGTGATCTTTCCTGACGGCAATTTCTGGGGCAGATCTCTGGCAGCTATCTCAGCTAGCACCGATCCCGACAGCTACGGTGGCTTCGGTCCGTTTGTGCCTGGTTTTGTAAACATTCCCTACAACGATGTTCAGGCTTTAGAGGTGACTCCCTTTGATGTTGTACGTACTATCTCATTATCTTGCATTGGATGTTATCAGAGCATGCGCTCTAGAGATTTACTAAGCGTGTGATTAAGCGACATCCGAGATAAGATAGAGTCACGTTTGAGCCCGAATTTTCTAAATACGTTTGGGAATAGATCGACTCTGACAGTGTCGAATTTGAGTGATTCTAGAGAGAAGCTCAGGACCCGAACGCAGCTGCATTTATGCTGGAGCCGATTCAGGGCGAGGCTGGTGTGTATGTGCCGGACCCCGGCTACCTGAAGGCTGTCAGAGAAATTTGCACCAAAAACAACATTCTTATGATCGCAGACGAGGTGCAGGTCGGTCTGGGCAGGACTGGAAAGTTCGTTTTCTTCGTAGTTTTTAAGCAGCCGGTCCAAGTGAAACCGCGCCACTGTTTTAGACGGTTATGCTGCGATCATGAGAATGTTAGACCCGACATAGTAGTGCTTGGCAAAGCGCTTTCCGGTGGTTTCTATCCTGTGAGTCTTCATTTATTTCCTTCACGTCATACCTATCATTGCCGAATGGAATGTTTACTCTCTATGACTGATCCAAATTTTTATAGCCCAAATTCTTGTAGGGCGTTGACTAAAACTAACAGTAATTACAAAAAAATTGACGCAAAATCGCTTTTCAGAAAAATCGATGGGTGGGGAAATAGTCGGGGCGATGGGAGCCGACCTTGTTGCGTTGTCAGTCGTTGTTTGGGAAAGAGGAATTTTAGGTGTCTGCGGTGCTGTGTGATGACCCGATAATGCTCAATATTCTCCCCGGCCAGCACGGCTCTACCTACGGAGGCAATCCGCTAGGCTGTAAAATAGCAATGGAAGCTCTGAAGGTACAATAGTTTAGTTGTTGGTCTGCTGTGTTCTGTAGTAAACTGAATTTATCAGATTCTGGAAGAGGAGAAACTGGCTGAGAATGCGCGCAATATGGGAGAACTTCTGATGGGCGAGCTAAGAAAGCTGCCTAAAGATATCGTTTCGGTTGTTCGCGGAAAAGGACTGCTCTGTGCCATTGTTATTAGTGAGAGTAAGTTGCTTCAGTTCCTATCCAGTTGCTTTAAATGTCCAACTGCTCTATGCGCGAACGGGTGCTTAGCAACCGGTGAATATTGGTGATTAGAGAATTTCAGCGATACTTCACATCCCACCCGCAATAACTGGAAGTTTGATCTTTAATAACAGCCGTACTGCAACAAAAAGGCTCATTCTGTAACCATCGAAACGTTTGAAAAAATTTTCTTGTGTCAGTCATTAGATTTTTGTTAGTACTTACATAAAACCCAAACCAAATACGTGAAAACCACCCGGTACTCAGTGGCAGTTGTAGGGATGGCCAAGGAGGGACGTTTGCGCCGCGCGGAATAGAAAGTACAAAAACACAGCCAAAAAATGGTCCAAAAACGGTTTTTGCAACTTCTAGCGCAAATGCTTTTTTGTGTTCCGTTATTGATAGGAGGATGTGATGCATGTATTTATATGAAACAGAGTGTGAGCTATCGAATAAGATGCATTTTGAATCATCATTCGGCCGTTAAAGAGCATTTTCCTCTCGAAAACTGAATTCGTCGTTTTTCGATGTCTATTTTCTGCTAAAAGGAGACTTGATTCAAATTTTGTTCAACCGGATTTAAAATCACCGCAACTCGTTACCTATATAACACCGCTTTTTTCTTTCCGCACTTTGGCATGGTCCCCACAAATTTGATTCTTCCTTAACTACTGAAAATTGGCATTTTCGTGGATTTTTTTCATGTTTCCCGTTCTTGTGAAAAAACGACGAATTCGGCGCAAGCTGTTCAATCGGTTCCGTGTACACTAGACTTCAGGCTTTCAACTGATATAAGAATTGGCTCTCTGCTCTTTGCCGTTAACCCCACAAACGGTGTTGAAGTTTCTGTAATCCTTAATTTTTGCCATTTCCGGATTTTATTGAACCCAACACTTGCAATCATACTTTTTCGCATTAATTTAGCTGTGCGACGAATATTCACATCTTTCTAGTAGATTTTAAACAATCAAGTTGGTTGCACCTTCCTAACTCGCGCCATAGAAAATCAGCCACCGCTGAGACGGCGACCAAGTTATAAACACTAATTGACGCGATTTGACCCACGCGGCTGTTTTGAACCCGCGTTTCTCTAATTCTTCATGAAGTTAAGTGCGGTTTTTTGCGTAAACAATCGCATCCAGTCATGCTATTGCCGTTTTAGCATAAATTTTTGCTTGTAGCGCCAGTTATACAAATCTGTTGCCCATAAATAAAAATGGTACCAACTGCGCCATACAAAAGTTCTTCGCCGACGGATGTTTTTAGATCGTATTTTTCTAATTTTTCATGGAATCAAGTGCGGTTTTTTGCGTAAATTATCGTATCCGGTCATGTTATCGACGGTTTTAGCATAACTTTTTTGCTGTAGCGTGAATTTTTGACAACCATTGGCCATGCCTAGCAGTTGATTAAATAAGAAAGTTTCAGAATTCAATGCGTGGGAAGTGTGTCTGAGACTGAGAGACAATGGCTTGTTAGCCAAGAACACCCATGGAGACACGATCAGATTCGCGCCTCCTCTTATCATAACTAAAGACCAAATAATGGAGTGTGCCTCGATTATTAAAGAAACGCTCGAATCCTTCACATAGAACGGTGCTGCTACCTTTGGTGCTCACTTCATGCTCTCTGTCTGATATACGTACAGACGCAGTTGAGTTGGGTTATAGGTAGAATACTAGCAAGACAGACAACCACTGTAAGGTGTAATGGCTTGGCTCCCCCTCTGGGCTTTAAGCATTTTTAAGTTCAGAAATAACAATCAAGTACAGCTTGGGCCAACATGTCCCATTTATTTGTTGGTCTTCGACTCAAACGATTCATTTAACAGTCGGTGAGTTATTTATCGATTCGGTTGAAAATTTCAGCGTTTGTTAGTGAAACCGTTGGGTGCATACTCTGAAAGTTTGGCGCTAAAACTTTTTACGAACATAGTTTTTATTTCTGAAATACCTTAGTGATAAACAGATATGGGTTAGTAAACACACAGCAGCTGGGCTAGGATCCTTGTTCCTGAAAATGTTCTGTAGAGCAGCTTACATCGATACTTGAAAATTTTAGAATCAAACGATTGAATCACTTGTTAATCAACAAAGAGCTGACCGAGAACGAATCGTTTGATTGAAGACCTACATAAGATCGATAGCATATTTAGGCTCGTATGTATAATTTGATAAGATGAGAACATCGCGCAAAAATCGCTTTGAAGAGCCCTTTTTCCAGCGCTTTGTGAGTTGTACAGCAACGGCAAAAGTGTATAGTAATCCCATGCAAGAAATCTGAAAAAAAGATAGTGAGGTGGTTGGTACGGCAGACCTTTTATGTATAACCGAGCTCATGGGTTCTAGTATGGTAGTAGATTGTTGATCTCTTCTTTGTTCGCAATTACGGTATGATCTGGGATTTTCTAGTCCTTGTGCTTGAGAATAAAGGGCGATAATGTTTCTAAATTGGAATTGTCATCTCATTCCTCATTTGCTGAGGAGCTTTCCCGTAATAATGCGTACGTACTGTATGTACGTTGTAGATCTGAGCTCTCTTAATCGATGTGTGATCTACGTATTGCAAAGCAAACAAACGAATTGCAAGCTTTTTCACAAAATTCTGTCTGGCGTAGTAAATAATGCTTCGGCCTGCGTACAACGTGCTGCTTTATAGTTGAGAGAGTGTTTTGTCGAGAAATTCCAAGTCGTTCTTTTCAAAATAAACGATTAACAACTGGAGCACCTTGTGTTGTGCTGCTGCCAACACAAGTGTCTCGGGGTTGCGGGCGAGTTTTGATGTATGTGCGGCGGTCCACCTTTTAGTTTAAAAGTTTCGAACCTATTTGCTCAGTTAGGCTAGATTTTATGTCTTTAAAATGGTTAGTTTTGGTCGGTGAAAGAAGCGCTTCTATTGGCAAATCAAGCACACATTCGATGTGCCATTTGGACAGCTACTAAAAAGGTGGAGAACCGCGGAGCATAGATACGAACGAAACAAGCACAGGTGCCTTACCTACCAGAGTCTGCTCTCTATTGTGCTGACATTGATCGTCCCGATGGAAGTCAATTCGAATTCAGCTCCATAATTTGAGCTCGTTTCCGTTGCGCTTGCACGGGCTTTTCTCCTTTTTTGTTACCCTCTGTCTGCGTGCAGTTCGTTCCAGTAATTAGGTTCGTGCTGAAACAGTGGTCTAAAGTAGGCAATCTTTTTCTATGTATACGAGTTCTTGTTAAAACTAAAGCATAAGACTTACGCAGTACTGTACGTAGGGTAGGTACGCGTACATAACGGTCTGGCACTCAATGCCGTTTATGGTACTACTGACACCATATATGGTACAGGTATACGCTAGTGGCACCAGTACCTAGGGTAGTGGCACCATGTATGGTACCGGTACAGGTACCAATGCCAAGGTAGGGGTACCATATATGGTGCTGATACATGTATGGTACCGGCACCATATACGTATGTACCGACACCATATATGGTACCCGAGTTTTAATCGGAAAGAAACCCAGTTATAAGACCCGGGTCTTATAACCGGAGGGGTCTTATGTAGGTGGAAAACTCCGGTACTACCACAGTGGCGAATGTGGGGTGCCATATATGGGGCCACCACTAGCCAGCATAAACGGCGTTAAGATGCATTTTGCGAGAAAGTCAGCTTTGGTGCCAAAGAGAGGAGGCAAGCAGGGTCATCTCACGGATCTGGCTGATATAAATATATGTTAAAATAGAGCACAGTCGAAGACCAACGGTGCATGCCCGGCCACCAGCAACCCCCTGGAACCGGAGCTACACCCCCTCAAAGTTGGGTCGGCAGCAATTTTTGGGCTCATTTTCACGTGTCTGACAGTCTCCATTCAAACGATCACCGTTCATTCATTTCTTAAGCTATGATCCCAACTCGCATATGGTTTTGTAGCTGCTCCAATGGCCTTTCATTTTCCGGTACTCCCGTTTCCAGATCTTAGCTGGTTAGCGAGACATTCTCCGAAAACTACGAAATTTCCGCAAAGTGCCACTCCGTTTTTTTCGAAAAATCTTTATAACTTTTTATGCAAAGGCCCTGCCAAGCTAGTGTTTTAACAAAAGTTAGGCATGAGTTGGCCAAACAAAATGAGCGCACTAAAGTGTGCTGTTTAGGGGTTGGCGTCCAAAATTGAGACCAAGTTTATTTCTTGAGTGGGACTACTCGCTAGTATGACCATTAACCGCGGTGCAATGCAGTTTTTCTTATGTAGTTCTTGCTGCTGATTCCGAAAATAACTTTATTTGTGCTCTACGTTGCTTAGTTTGGAAGATATCGGCATTTTTATGATTTGGGAAGAAAACGGCTGCACTTGCTATAGCATGCTCGTTTGAAAGGTGACTCAATTCAGTCGCATGTAGGGAACAGAGCCATCTAAATTTATATCACCTAATGTAGTTTTAGCCGCTGATTACGAAAATGACAACTGTTTTTTAATCTGAACGCTCCTGAGCTACTTATGTAATTTTTATACCCTGGTGCTCAGACAATAAGTTATCTGACAAATCTGGACGTCACATGGTATCTATCTGGTGCAGTTTTTTCCGCTGATTCAGAATAATCATCACATTTTTGCGCTACGGCCACTCGGTCACAAGTTATGGACCTCTGAAATTTCATTAAGGAACATGCCATGTGAAGCCGTAATCCTGAAATATATGTTCAGCATTCATGCATTTCTGAAGGGAACCTTTTGTCAGTCAATAGTTTACCCGACCTATTTTGACCCGCTGAGTTAAAAAATGACCTTAGTTTTTCTCTACTGCTGTTCAATTTTGAGATATTACCGATCAAACAAAATTTGCATTAATATTCATATATCTCCAAAAGGAGGAACTATAGCTTAAAACAAAACGCCATTTTTTAACTCAGCGGGTCAAAATAGGTCGGGTACACTATTGACTGACAAAAGGTTCCCTTTAGAAATGCATGAATGCTGAACATTTATTTCAGGATTACGGCTTCTCACGGCATGTTTCTTAATGAAACTTTGGAGGTCCATAATTTGCGACCGAGTGGCCGTAGCGCAAAAATATGTTGATATTCTGAATCAGCGGAGAAAACTGCACCAGATAGATACCAAGTTACGTCCAGATTTGTCAGATAACTTATTGTCTGAGTACCAGGGCATAAAAGTTACATAAGTAGCTCAGGAGCAGTCAGATTGAAAAACAGATGTCATTTTAGTAATCAGCGGCAAAAACTGCATTAGGTGATATAAATTTTTATGGTTCTGTACCCTAGATGCGACTGAATTGAGTCACCTTTCAAACGAGCATGTTATAACAAGTGCAGCCGTTTTCTTCCCAAATCATAAAAATGCCGATATCTTCCAAACTAAGCAACGTAGAGCAAAAATAAAGTTATTTTCGGAATCAGCAATAAGAACTACATAAGAAAAACTGCATTGCACTGTGGTTAATGGTCATACTAGCGAGTAGTCCCACTCAAGAAATAAACTTGGTCTCAATTTTGGACGCCAACCCCTAAACAGCACACTTTAGTGCGCTCATTTTGTTTGGCCAACTCATGCCTAACTTTTGTTAAAACATTAGCTTGGCAGGGCCTTTGCATAAAAAGTTATAAAGATTTTTCGAAAAAAACGGAGTGGCACTTTGCGGAAATTTCGTAGTTTTCGGAGAATGTCTCGCTAACCAGCTAAGATCTGGAAACGGGAGTACCGGAAAATGAAAGGCCATTGGAGCAGCTACAAAACCATGTGCGACTTGGGATCATAGCTTAAGAAACGAATGAAGGGTGATCGTTTGAATGCAGGGTGTCAGAGCTATTAAAATGAGCCCAAAAATTGCTGCCGACCCAACTTTGAGGGGGTGTAGCTCCGGTTCCAGGGGGTTGCTGGTGGCCGGGAATGCACCGTTGGTCTTCGACTGTGCTTTATTTTAACAGATATTAATATCAGCCAGATCCGTGAGATGACTCTGCTTGCCCCCTCAAAGCTGACTTTCTTGCAAAATGCATCTTAAATGCCTGACTGTATAAAGTGTAAGCATACGAGCGTAACGTACAGAATGTGCTGTTTCTTTTCGCGCTAATGGTCAAGAAATCTGGGAGTGTGTATGATTTGCCATTCGGCATTAAGGGGCGGCAGACGTATTATAAATGTGCTGTAGTAGCGTGTCGTGACATAATCTCGTACAGGCGTAAGCTTGGATAGGTCCCAACTGGTATCGTCCACGCGTATGTAGGGCGTGACATCAAATTTCGTTTTTGCCTTCGTTGATTCAAGCGTGTCTGTGCGATTATACCACCAGCTAATGTCGTTAGCGATGCGATTGAAAAGGCCAAAGCCCATCCAGGCATGGCGGCTCGTAATAAATTGTATTATTTTTAGCGGCTCCGCTTAATGGTACAAACCTGTTACAGGCCGTATTAGTGTCTTTATATTAGTGTTTTATGGTCTGTACTGGGGCAATAGTCTAAATGGGCGAATTTAAAGCAAGCATTCATAGCTCGGCCGGCTGCTACTGCTGATGCTGCCTGCCAACCACCGTTAGTACCATTCTCGGCTATCGTAGCAGTGTAGTCGTTCCGTGTCCACCAGCTATTAGTCTGAGTTTGTTTAAGGGCAAAAAGCGCTGGCGGGTCTCTCGGCTCATTTGCTAGCTCCCCCAGTGGTGGTGGGTGTCTAATTTTTAATTCCTCTCAATTCTGTATTCATTAAAACACTTTGTCTTGCTTTCTAACGCGCAAATTAAGCAAATCAGTCCAAGTGCCTATCTCCAGCTTTCTTCCTTTTGCCGCAACCACCCTCACTACGTTGAGTGCATAAAGCAACTGACTAGGTGTAAACAAATAGAAAAAATACGTATAATGCGCATATTTAGCCCACCGGGGGCGTCCATTATCTATAGCTGAAATTTAATTGGACTGGGGACGGAGGAGCGACCAGTTATAAACGACCGATGAGGCCCAACTTCTCTCTGGTGTCCAAAATCAATGATTTTCATGCCACCGCGCCTCCTCCCGCCTGCTCATTTCCAGGCTTTTAGTCTAACTTTACTGCCTCTTTATAGATATAATTAGACACGTCCTAGCCGACCGCTGAGATATGGAGAAGTTCAATGAGGAACAATTGTCCGGTAAGAATAGCAGCTCGCTACGTATGTACGTACGTACTGTAGTGTTCGTGTGCTCCAGAGTTCAGAGAGGGATTCAAGCTGTTTGACAGAAATGGTGACGGCCATATCACACTTGAAGAACTCGAACAAGCAATGAGGCAGTGCGGACAAACGCCCACTAAACTCGAACTGCAGATTTTGATGCGACAGGCTGACAAAGACCGTAAGCCAATTAACCTAGCACGTGTACGTGTACATAGACAGTATGTTTATGCAATCGTGCCAGCCTTATGAGTGTCTGGGTCAGGCGTACGTACAGAATTTTGCAGGAAACTATTGTAGAAAACTATGTAAAATAATCGGGGGCTGCAGTGGAGGGTATTGTTAATCACGTTATTGTTTTTTCGGAATTCTTCCATGCAAGCAGGTCTATGCCCACCATTGATTTGAGGCGCTCATTTATTCAGGCAACGGTGTGATAACCTTTGACGAATTTGTTGAGTTCATGAGTGTGCCACCTCACAAACGATACCCGGACGAAGACCTGAAAGCTCGCTTCGATCTGTTCGACAAAGTAAACTGCCATTATTTGACGCAGAGCGGCGGTTACAGCGGAAAATCTAAATTTATTCTGTTTATCGACTAGGACGGCGACGGCTTTATCACTCGTGACGAAATGGTCAGCTGTGTGACGGAGCTGGACCTCGGACAGGAGTTCCCTACCGAGGCTATCGACGCCATTTTCCTGGAAGCCGACAGCAACAAAGACGGAAAGATCAGTCTCGAAGGTACTCTATAGGCCGCACCCAATCAACCAATCTAGACCACAAATTTAAAGCCAATAGACTTAGGCCAACTCAATCTAGCCGGCGTTTATCTTCAGGCCGGTATTAGGGGCTTCCCGTGTTATTAACAGATGGAATTTTTTCAGAATTTCTCTCCGCCATGAAATAACCAGCTATTACGTATCAAGCAAGCCATTAAATCTTTTTGTTTAAACCGCCATTCAACGCGTTCTGCTTTAAGGTAGGTTTTAGGTGTCTGTGTCTTTGTAACTGGGTTGAACATGTAAGCGCCCTGACGTACTCATTCTTGTCTGACTTGTTCAGAGGGCCTTGCACTAAACCCGGTTAATTTCATTTCCGAAAAGGGAGGTCTGATTAGTCTGTGACACCAGTTATGCAAAGAGGATAAAAATTGTAGAAAAGAAGCAATATCTGCTGATTGTGTTTAGCCCTGCCCTACGCTGTCATTCATATCCTTCCGCCATTTGTTCTGGTGCACGCATGCGTACAAGCATGTAAAAGAACAATCCATTGGTATATTTTTAAAATTTTAAGTTTAAGAAAGCGATTCATAAAATTTTGAGTAGTTAAACAGCAGTTCTAACAATTTCTATTGTCGGTCAACTGGGCGACGACAAAACTGGTAGGAGCGAAACGGTTGGGGTCAAGTATGGAGGCGTTTAATGCCATAAGAACAACTAATTTTCTCAGTTTTTAAATTCAGAACAAGTGCTATTTTGCAAAACTTATTTAATGCCCTCACTGGTGATAATCAACTCCAGATCGGAACTGATCGAAAACTGTAATTACTACGTACTGTCTGTGTCGGTCGGATGCAACCGTTCGTGCGTCTCCAACAAATGGCCGCCCAGGAGCAGGCAGAGGGTTTTAGAATCCATTTACTGGAGACGCTCGATCTTAGTCTTTTGTCAACAGGTGATATAGCGTTTTGCATAGACTTCGATTAATCCTAGTACATATGCAGCGGTTTGAGCGTGTTTTCCCGTACGTTTAAGGCCAGGGACTTTCTATGTACTACTGCATTCACTTCAATGATCCAAAGTATTTGCCAATTGTTTGCGCGTGCGGTGTGTGGCTCATGTGAATTGAAATATTAAAAATTTTAAATAATAGTACTTCTGACGTGTTCACAGCAAAATGTACACATACAAACCAACGGTGGGTGAGACGCAAGTGGCACAGCAATTATTGTTCAGAATTTCGGCTCGTAAAATAGACAAATAAAATGGTTTAGCCCCGTTTGTCAGAGATCACTGGACGCGACCAAACAGTAACAATCACGAACACAACAGACCAAACAAGACAATCATCACGACTGTACGCTTTTCTGAATGAGCATTTTAAGCGATCGGTTAGGGGTGACGTCCAGATGATTTAGCAGCGTATTGGTCATAGGCGAGGTGCGGTTTCCGCTCTGAACCCAGTTTAGAATGGCCGTCCTCTCGTAGGTGTAGCCGTCTGAAATTTTACACCGCATGCCGGTAACTGAGAAAACTAAAAGATCTGTGAATAGGCGGCAGAGTGTGGTTGAGAAACACAAGCAACAACCGACAACCGGCATATCACGCTTGCTCACCAGCAGCAATGACAGGGTCCTGCATAATCTCGTGCGTAATGGGACAAAGATACTCGTGGGGCACATCCTCTGCGCGCGTTATTTTGCATTTTTTGGTCACCGTAACTGGATTCTGTCTTTCTTTCAGTCTGGCCACGCCTCTTAGCAATCGGTTGCGATGGGCCAACGGATCTGCAACTGATTAAGTAAGGCCGCAGATGCAGCTAATTAGGCAGCTGCGTCGCTTAGCTAAGTAAGCAGTGACGCACCGACACAGAGACTGTTCTTGAGCATCGAATCGCTGAGCAGCGACAGTTCTTGTCCGTCGATGCAGTTGCGCTTGAACGTTTCTGCGTAGTCGCCCAGTCCTTGACCAGTCAGCCAGCCGACCACTTCGTCCACAGACCAATCAGTGAGCGGCTTTTTGGAGACAGCTGATTGGTGCACTGTGGCTGCGTCTTCTTCGGCCATCTCCAGATCGATCAAATCGGGACCGGTTTCTATAAAACAAGATTGGTAGTAGCCGCCCCGACGACTCGAAAAAATCCGGAGGGGGGCTAGAGGTAATCTTTGGGAGCAGGGTCCCAATAAAGTAAAAAGCGCCTGTTTTACCTTAAAAAGCAAAAAAATTTTCGGCGAGGGAGTATGGCCGAACAAGGGGAGTGGTATACCCCATCCTGCCCTCCGGTGTAAATGAGCTCAGAATAGCATATTTTAACCTATTTTAGCGAAAAACAAGCCTTGATTTAGTCAAAATCATACATGGGCCGGAAAAATCCGGAGGGTGTGTGGAGACCTCGGGGGGGGGGGGGGGGGGCGGGGGCGAAAAAAGGCTAAAAAACGCCTATTTTGCCTTAAATAAGCGAAAATTTTCTCCCTCCGGGAGGGGGGGGGGGTGGGCGAGGGGGTATGGCCGGCCGAGGGGGTGGTATTGGCCGGCGAGGGGGAGGGGTATTCCCCCAAACCCCCGGCCCATGCATGGTCAAAATCGGCTTTTTTTTGCTTACCATCCACTTAATCCCCCTCAGTCATCGCTACTCCCCTCACGATTTCAAAATTTACCACCTCTCACCAAAATGCTAGCCCATGTATGAATGGAGGATGTACGGTGACGACACCCATACGTGTACTGTATTAGGTAGTTTGGGTTACCCGCGTACCGTCGAAGTGGCTGAGACTCCAGACAGCCACCTGTTTATCGTTGGAGCCAGTGGCCAGCAGTTTTCCGTCAGCCGAGAAAGCGCAACAAGTGACGTATCTCTGGTGAAAATCGATCTGGTGCAATTTCTGGCCCTTGATCGGTTCCCAAATTATCACAGTCTTATCACCTGACCTAAACCAGATTTTCACACCAAACAACCAAACACAAATAGCCTTCGCACCCTGACACCAACAAATGTCCCTGGGGCGCAAAACTAAGACACATCACGTTCTGACTGTGCCCTTGCAGTACGGTATACGATGCCACCGTAACCTCGTTGTCGGCGGGAGGCGATACGTAGACTCTCCACAGTTTTACCAGATTATCCGTTCCACCGGTAGCCAACAGATACATGTTGGACATGGCGAAGTCGGCCTGAGGACCTGACAACATTATTCTACAACACTTCTTAACTGTCTACCTTTCGTGTAGTACCTTGGGCGCCGCAGGTTGGAGAGAACTGAGCGCAGGTGACGCCGAGGTCGTGGGCTTCTTTGACAAGAGCCATGTGACGGCCCGACCCGAACTTAGCATCCCAGATCTTCAGATCACCAAGACTGGAGCCCGAACACAGGTAAGCACCGTCCGGACTAAACGCCACTGCCACCACACTCGACTCATGACCTTCCAAACTCCTAAACAACACTCACTCGCTAGTTGTTTACTGATACCAGTTATACTTTAGCCTGACTCCTGGGCTGGGACGCCAGACTTAATAAAAGTCTTCTGAACGAACACGCCATCGACTAAGGCCACACCCCATGGATCGGGAGTTTAAAGCGATTGGAGTACGAGGATGTGCTAAAAAAGACCGCCAAAATTTGAAGGGGAAAGGGGCATACGTGTACTAGGGGTTGGGGAGTTACCCCCGTAGCTAGAAAGGCCAACCCCCACTCTAGATAGTTTGGGGACCCCGGACCCAAAAATACAAGTACTAGTAGTAGTTCTAAATAGTACTAACAAACTGACTCAGAAATCACTCATTTTCAGCTTAAAATTAGCTTGAAAAGCCGTTGGAAACAGAATTTAACGTTTCCGCTTCAGATCAAACTAACCGTGGAGAACAATCAGCAATGAAGTTATATGCAATGCAATAAAGGTATTTTTATTTTAATGAAACCGTTTACCTATACGCAGACATAAGCTAGCATTTCGGCTGATGGGGGTAGAATTTCAATTCCTGAGGGGGGCTGAGAGGGGGGTAGGAGCTCCTGAGGGCGGCTGAGGGGGTAGCTTAAAAATTCGATGTTCCGCAAAATAAGCGCATTTTCAGCATTTTTACGACAAATGGTACCGTTTCGTACTGTTTTTTGACAAAATTAGTGCTTATTCTTGCAAATAATACGTTTACTTTAAAATAACACATGTTAGAAAATAATCGCACTAGGGCGGTGTATCACTTTCCCTTCTTATTCGTTTTCTTCTTTATATTCATCGGTTCGTCTAACTCCCTTCCAGAAAGAATAGAAATTCCAAACTAAAGTCGGTAGCGACCATAATAGCTGAGAGAGCCCAATATTAACATGATGAAAACCATAAATAAGGTGGTAACTACGTACTGCAAAACCATTTTTGAAAAAACGCAGCTCTGAACAGAGTTTGTGATCTTTGGTGAGGCATTCTTGCGAACAAACAAGGGCGCGTGGGCAGATAGAACCAGACAGAAGCTAGCTGATGCAGGCATTATGTTAATATTGCAGCTACCAAACTGCATTTGAGCCAAAAATTCCTGAGGGGGGTAGCGGCCGGCTGAGGGGGGTTAGGTCAGAGCCTGAGGGGACCAACGCGCCCCTCAGCCCCCCCTTTGCCCATGTCTGCCTATACATATTGAGGGTGACCCATTACAACGGCAAGCCGATACCACATCGTATTCTAAAAATACAGGTGCCGGGTTTACCCACCTCCCGGCTGGGCCCAAGTCCCGATCCGATCCGATCCGATGTGCGGGGGGGCCTTTACGGCCCTACGCTCAGACCTTGCGATCCATTGCGCAACCCCCGTAGTTTCGTCATCTCGGACGTTTCCCTTCTATCACTGCCAGCCACTCTAGCCATGCTGTTGGACGCCAGTTACTAAGAAAGTCCCTGGCGTGTTGACGTCATGGTGATGTCGGCTCCCAACGTCCGCTAGGTCCGCCCCTGGCTCCAGAGAGAGGCCCCCCTGCCTAGTCGGTTTCCGTGGACAACTCCTGACGTCATTGCTCTTTCTCCAAGTTGGCATGCTGTAGGAGCGGCTTCGGTGCTGTGGCAGATCCAGTTGGTCCCCATTTTATCTACTCGCTGTAACCAGCTTTCGGTGGCCTGGGTGGAGCGTTGTGCCGACGACCAACTCTTTGCAGCAAGAAACTTGCCACGCCGAGAGGATGAACCACTACAACCACTAGGGATGCAGCGGCCGCCGTGACTCAGAGGCATGCTTGCTACCCACTGAGCCACCGACGCGGCCCAAGTCCCATCTGAAACAGTCTTGTTCACCCAAAATTTTTCGGATTTTCACTACCCAACCCATTTTTCCGGCTCAATTACGATTCTGAATCAACGACACTGTGAAGACCGGAACAGTACTTGATTAATTTCTTGCTGGCTACGTCCCAGAGCGCCGCCGTCTCATCGTCGCTTCCGGTGGCCAGCAATCGTCCGTCGGGAGAGAACTGACATACTCGCAACGAGCCTCCGGAATCGTGTTCCAAGTGACCGCTCCTTCTGCCTGAAACAAAACCCTTCCTTATCTCGGCTCTCGGCCTGTCTGCACTCAAGCGTAACTGCTAACTGAGCCGTCGCAATCGATCTAATTAGAAGCACTCAGACAAGCGAAAATCGATCAAAACCTTTGTTAACCTGTGCGCGTGTCCCACAAAATCGCCTTGCCGTCTTGACTGGCAGAAACGAGTAAAGCGCCGGTGGGTGAGAAGTGACAAAAGTTGACGGCGTAGGAGTGAGCACAGAGTGGACTCTGCGGCAACTCTGCGAAGCCAGACCTGTCCTGCTCCATCGCAAACAACCTCACATGCTTGTCGGCCCCGCCCATCGCTAACAGTCTGCCAGAAAAGCAACAGCACATTACGTCGGCCTGCGGCGAGGATATGGTTTGGAGAAGAGTTGTGCCCACTTGACTATTAGCCATTTTGCTACTACTGAAACAATACTTTTTTAGCATCGTGGTGCTTGGCAAAGACTACCTACCTCACTGATTGGACGGCCGGTTGCCGGTGAACGGGTTTTCGTAGGGTTTCAGACCTAACAACAGAGCGGAATACAGTTTTAACTGCGCAGAGAGACGGCAGTTAGGCCGCAGAGGAAACGTCAGCGCACGTCACTATCTCTCATGACAACCGGCACACGCACCTGCCAGTGCCTGAGCAAACACAACACGAGCGCACGCTAAATTAGGACCTACTGCAAAGAGATCTATGCATCAAATTTCAACAAATTTGCGTACGGTTACCGTGAGCCACGAATTTTTCCGGCTCCATCAAGTCGGGGCTCTGTGCAAATGCTTTGCGTCGGTTCTCGCCTGAAAAAGCGAAATGAGTTTAGACCGGCGGCGCAACCGAGTCAGCAGCGAACGTACGTATTTTGTCGATGTGGACAAAAGGGTAAATTGCTATGTAGTAGATGCCAACCAACGTCAGCCCGCCAAAAAGACACCCCACCAAAGCCGTCGGATTATTTCGTAATTCGGTCTTTAGCTTCGCCAGTCTCAGAAAAAGGCCCGTAGATTTGCGCGAGCGATAGTCTTTAGGAAGTTGCATTGAATTTGTCTTTAAAAACTGCATTGGTTGGTGGTTGTGTCAAAAACCGAATCTTACACACTTGTATGAGCAGGTAACACAGGCTTGAAAGTCAACAAGCTAAAACGAATAACTGAGATTGATTGAGAAACAAAGGCTACATTTATTGAGCTAAATCAATCATACTGTAAAATACAGAAACATTCGTACGTATTTACACGCTTCAGTTGGCTGCAAGAAATAGTAGCCAAACTTAGCCGTTGTATGCACACAAAAATAATAATAAAAGCCGCCTCTTTTAAACTTAGAAGCCGTTTGTATCACATAAAAATGGTTGCCACGTAGTAGATTTCAAGGAACTGAACTCAGTCCAACCATTTACAGTAAAAGGGAACAAAGAACAAACTTATAGCACTCGCGGAAACGCAGAACACTTTACAATAAAACACAGATTCATTCAGATCACAACTAAGAACCGTCTAACACGTCGATAACAAACACAGACCAACATTAATAGCAAAAAACTAATGCTCCAAAGCAAAAAGCATATAAAAGTTCAAATTTAAACTCAGATTTTTGGCTCCGATTACGAAATGAAAAAGTCTGTATCTGTCAGAGAGTAGAAATGTATAAGAATGTAAACGAACACTTATTACTACTGTACGTAGGTTTAGGCTGAATAAATCTCAGTTTAAGAGGGTCCATTTTCGAATGTTACCCAGTTAGCTCTCTGTTGGGCAATTTGAGCCATATCAAGCACGCGCGCAACGAACCCAGCCACATCAGTTTCTTGTTGCTCCGACTTTCGTATGAATCGCGATTCCTAAATACAACATTATCATACGGATCCCCGTAGAAATGTACATACACTGACTGACTCCTAGATTAAGGCGACCAGTATAAAACAGTCGTGTATGCAGAATTTTGGAAAAAAATGTAACTTTTAGAAAGTATGGCTTTCGAAAGCCTCCGCTTACGCCTGAAAACAAAAGCTTAAAGTAAGATCGGCGGGTTAGGCGATTTTTTCGAACTACTATTGACCCCGGAGTAAGCCGACAACAACTACACACCACCCGACCCGACCAGTTTTAGATGATTTCTATGTCTCTGTCGTGAACTGTGCTACATGGTGTAGGCTGTCGAAGAGAAAAAACTGTACTGTACTGTAGGCAGACGTACCAGTAATTCTTTGTATTTGGGTCGCTGCGCAGCTTCTTTCATCAAGCTGAAACCGAATCAGCCATGAGATGGGGTGGGGAGGTGGTGAAAGGGAAAGACAGAGTCTCACCAGGAATTGACGAACTGTACAAAGTCTAGGCTGAAGCGTTCTGAGGGCGTGAGGATGGGAGGGTCGCCGTGCACAACTTGTTGCAGTTGGTCAAACATAGAGTTCCAGCTGGGATAGGGGAACTTGCCGGTGGCTACTTCCACCAACGTTATGCCCAGACTCCACACGTCCGAACGCACGTCATACCCGTCACCAGAAAGACTCAGTCGCTCCGGCTGAAATACTGCTTACTTTTCCATTCTTTACTTTACTTTATTTTGTCGCTCAAGCAAGATATACTTTACAGGCCATTCAAAAATGAGCGACCTTGCGGTTTATTGCGAATAACTGTTTTAGGAGGACTCAGAGCAACTCGGACCTCAAAGTTGTAGACAAGGTCGAGCTCCGGCCTACGGTGGACTCTAATCTGCGACTCTCTGAACACTAATTTGCGCAATATGAAAAAGAGTTCCCCTTATTGCGATGAAAAGGAGATGACCGCAAAAGTAAAATCTAGAGTCTTTGGCGACTCCAATGACGCTTTATGACATTTCTAGGTCAAACCGTCCCGGAGTTGTCGCCGGTTAAAGTTTAGCAAAAAGTATGCTAAAAATGGCGCATTTTTAAAAATTTCACAAAAAGGGGAAAACAGGCAGTTCGATGGATTTGGCTGAACCTTCCTGCCTGGGATATTCATGACCATTGGAATCGATTCTGATACTTGACGACTCTGAAAAGCTCATCCTGATATCGCAATTCGGCTACCAATAAGGGATGCTGGAACTCTAAGAAAAACCGAACTCAAAACACAAATTGTCCAAATTTTCATGTCAGGACTCAGGAGTAACAAAGTTTTAATTGTAGACGTTCTCGAACACTAAAAATTTGATTGCGGATGCATAGAATGGTATTGGACTGCTCAATCACATATGCCAGAGATGGACCACCTCATTTTGTGAGCCGGATTACAGTAGCAGAGTGCCGTTTTCAGGGTCAGAAGTCTCAGAATCGATTCCAGCGGTCATGAATACCCCAGTCAGCAAGTTTCAGCCAAATCTATTAACCTGCCTATGTTTCCCCTTTTGTGAAATTTTCAAAAAACGCCATTTTCCGCAAGTTTTGCTAACTTTTGACCGGCTATATCTCCGGAACGGTTCGACCTAGAAACGTCATAAAATCATCATTGGATTCGCAGTAGAATCTAGATTCTAATTCTGCAGTTACAATCATATCGCGTTAATCCGGACAGAAGATTTGGGGTCCCAACTTCGAAATGTGTATGGTAGTGATTCGCCAATCCGGATTTGGCTAATTCGGACAAAATCCGTGCGCAATTTTTCAATTCAGGTGTGAATTTTCAATTGAATAATGCTTTTCGTTGAATCAGAATGTGATTATTTTTGCCTTTTTAGTAGCTATAATCACCTGAAACAAGCTTTTGGCTTTAATTAGGAGGTACAGCTGCAGAATTTGATATGCACTAACAAAAAGCTGTCATTTAGGTCTTTGACCCGAAAAACAGTGTTTTATCTTTGATTCGCTAATCCGGAAATTCGCTAAACCGGACAAAATTGACCGGTCCCAACCGGATTAACGAGACATGACTGTATATCAATTTCATCGAAATTGGGGGAAGAGCTCATTTTGTGCTTATGTCGCGCAAATTAGAGTTCAGAGCAATAAGCGTAGCGCAGAATAGGGTCTATCTCAGGCCGGCGCTCGGCCTTGTCTATTACTTTGTCTGAAGCTCCGACGCCTGCTAAGAAGTTATTCGCAAAAAACCGCATGTCGCTCATTCTTTGAATGAACTATAAAACCAAGAAAAATTATAGTTGCTAAAACGCTGTCACAAATCCCAGTTCAAAGCCAGTTCATTTTTGGTGGTAATGTTATAGCTTTGATAGAGGCCGCTAGTGAGACATTAATGTTACCGGAGAAACACACATGTGCATGGTCAGCAACTCAGAGGAGGACGGACGGGTCTGCATGCACAGTCGCCCTAGTTAAAGATTTAGATTTTGAATTAAAATTGAAGCTCTCGGGCATATTTTACTAAAAAGTCAAAATTTTCTAGCAAAAGTCGAATTTTCGTCACACAAAACCGCCAAAAAAAGTAGATTTCCAACGGATGTTTTTACCAAAAATGGAAAATTTTCGAAAATTAGAGTTCAGTGCGTAGCTGCTTTGAGGAATGGTGCGTAGATGTCAAATTGGATTTCCGTGATTGACAAACCTAAGAGAGAGGTTCAACACCCGCCTCTAGCAAACTTTCGTAAATTTAAGATTTTGTCCCACCTCCACACACACGTAACACCTGACCATCACCATTTTATACATGCCTCTAAACCTTGTGACTGTTAAATATGAACAACCCACCGCCATATACGGTCTACACCCGACGTCTCTGGTTTTGGCGATCGAATCGACGAGCTGGCCGGCGATACCGAAATCGCACAACTTTATCCTACCGCGACGGTCGAGTAGAATGTTTGACGGCTTCACATCTGAAATCTTCACAGTTATTTTACAAAGTTAAATCGTTCGCAACCGGCCGACCAGCGGGGGGCAATGCGTAAACAAACGAATCATCTATTTGACGATTACTTTAAACTCTGTTTAGCCAACCAACCTACCTACCTCTGTGAATAATACTCATCGAGTTTTTCAGGTAGCTCAGTGCCTTGACCGTCTGAATCGCAGCAAGTTAAGTTTATTAATGCCAAAAAGAAGACAAAATCGTTACAGCAACGGCCACTTTGCCGATGATTTCCTCCGGCATGTTTTCGTGTATCTTCTCGTAGACTTTCTTGTAGAGTTTGTCCAGAGAAGTGTCCATTAATTCCATGCAGATCCAGCAGTCACCCTAAACCATCAGAATCAGTGAGCCGACAATCTTCCACTGCTCCTCTCTCTTACATCTCTGAATATAGCACCGTAGAACTGCACTATAAACGGACACTCGTCCGACCGCATTATTACATCCAAATCCATCAACAGCTGCTTCTGCTGTTTGGTGTCTACCGTCGAACGAATCCTCTGCAAACATTTGGCCACTCACCTATACTGGCTCATACCCACACAAGGGGCTGGGTGAGAAAAATCGTAAAGTAAATCACAAGTAAATCGAGGGTGAGAAAAAATTAGTCTTCAAAAACGCATTCAAAGTGTTCTGAGCATACACTAACAGGAGGTCCGGGTGGTCTGCCCCTCACCCCAGTTAGGCTAGACCTCCCCGCGGACGGACGATTTTCCCGACCCCCTCCGATTTCCCTGGTAAGCAATTTTTGAGCAAATTTTTGCGACTTTTCTCCTTTTTACAATTTTAGACACAAAAACGAACAGCGACAACAGCGAAAACGAAAAGTCGAAAGTGGAAAAAGTCAGAAATAGGATGTCGGAACTGGGAACTTGGAACGTTGGAAGGTGGAAAAGTTGGAACTAGGAAAATCGTAACTACGAAAGTCGGAACTTGGTACAAACCCCCAAACCCCTCCTCTTCGGCGGATGAAATGTTACATGTATGATTCTGAGTACAAAATTTCAGTTTTTAAAGTTGTAAGAAACCCGTCGCGCAACCAGGGCGAGAATTTTTTGAAAAATTAGCCTGCAAAAATGAATTGAAAAAGGTGTTCTGAAGATAAAATTAATACCTATTACAGTTGTAAGAAACCTGGTTGGGCCGCTGCGCTGCCAACAGCATACATGGGCCGGGGGTGAAAGGGGGATATCCCCTCGCCGGCTAATATCCCACCCTAGGTCGTTCATACCCCCTCGGGCCACACCACCTCGAAAATTTTCGCTTTTTAGGTGTTTTTTGGACTTTTGTGGGGGACCCCCCCCCCCCCCGAGACTACCTCCACACTCCCTCCGGATTTTTCCGGCCCATGTATGCCAACCAGGGCGGGAAAACTCGGAATATTAGCGTATCAAAAATGACGAGTTTTTAGAGCATGAAATTAACAGTTTTGCAAGCACTTTATAAAGCAATGAGTAAATTTTCCCTGACCTTTACGAACCCTGCCCGAGGCTTCGATCGAACGATTTGAAGAAAGGATACCAATATGGTATTGGATGCCATTATGGTACCCGTACCCATAGATAGTATCACCAGAGGTCTCGATCGAAGGGGTACTTAGGGTACCGGAACCATTATATATGGTAACGATACCCATACATGGCATCACATGAAGATGAACCGGTACCAACCATATGTCGTTATTTCTCGGACTGTTTAACGAAAAATCAGCCAAGACATAATGTAACCAAAATAGGACAAAAAGACAGGAAGAAAAAAGATAGTTTTCAAGGCTAATTTTTCAAACATTTCTCACCCTGGCTAGACATTCAAAATTGCAGCCACCGCCACCTTTTCCAAAGGCTGGTTAATGAGCTGCTCTGGTTTGCATAATACAGTGCTTACCTTCACAGCCATGACTTTTTCGCTATGAACGTGCACCATTTTATTGACAGTACCGAACGCACCCTCGCCTATCTGACCGTGGTCGTGCAGATCTTCGCAAGTAAAGTCGTAGGTCTGCTCTGGACTCAGTTTCAGCTTGCCCGATGAATGGGAGCGGATGAATTCTCTGAAACACACACACCCACATTCTGCCATCCCAACACTAAACCTATGCTTGTGTTCTGGTTTGTTTGTCAAAATCGCAGATGAGACCAATACATTTGGGTACACCTGTTACTACTATGATTCACCAGCAGACGCCTTTCTTCTAAAACTGGCAGGCTGACTGGAAGCAAAATAAGTTTTTGTGAAGGAAAGGCCTTCTCTAGCTTAAACATTTCACTAGGACGTAAAGAGTAAACAAAAAGAGACCGACCAAGTAAATATTCATTGTTTAACGTTGAGTTAACCGCCGAAAGTGGTAGAGGAACTGTAGAGATGCTCCTTTCGTGGAAAAAGTCATAATATTTTTGCAAAAAATGTCACAAATGCCAAATTTCGGTTTTTGCTGCTTGCGGGATGCAGAACGGCCTTTGCACCCGTAATTAACTATTTTATCAGAAGTTCATTAGCATTCCTTGCAAAGCCCTAAACATCTGACCAGAGAATAACTGACTTAACCTA